>SJXQ01004298.1:475417-596557 GCA_006408695.1 Aepyceros melampus
GGTGTGGGGCGGGAGGGGGGAGGTGGGGGTCGGGATTGGGAGTTCGTGTACACTCGTGGCTGATTCATGTCGATGTGTAGCAGAACGAATGCAGTGTTGTAAAGCAAAGCAAACTAAAAAAATAAAAATTAATTTAAAAAAAACTAAAAAAAAAGAAAGGCCATGAAACAAACCCATTTGTAAATTAAGTATTTAGCATATGATAAATAATGTATTTTGAATCAACGTGGGAAAACATAGATTCTTCAATTGATGGTGCTGGGACAACTGGTTAAATATTTAGAACAGAGTAAATTTAGAGCCTATCTCACCCTGTATATCAAAATAAAATTCCAGATGGTTTAAAGAGTTATATGTAAACAATGAAACCATAAAAGAACTAGAAGCAAATATAGGAATTTTTAATCTAAGTTAGAGAAGGTCTTTCTAAGCATAAGCGCAAAGGCAGAATCATAAGAAAAATATAAAAGATTTTTTTAAAAAAAGTTGATTTGTACATATAAAGATAAAAAGTTCTATATAGCAAAAACAAATATTAAAAGGCAAAAAATAAATTCTGAAGAAAACTATTTGCCACATGTGACAGAATACTTTGTAACAATTTTTAAAAGTCCTGTGAATAATTAAACTTGAGAAAAGACAATTAGTGTATGCCATTAAATGAAAAAATGTTACAAAACAGCATGCATGTTACAATGCTAATTTTATAACATCTATACTTATGTGGGGATAATGACTTCCCACACACACCATTTGGATAATCTCCTGGCTTTTACTCACATAGTTGTCTCTGACCCAAGAAACAATCCCTCCCTGGTCTAGTCATCTCCTTTTCATTTTTCAAGGATCATTTCTCATATCTCTACAGATATCAAGAAGTTTCCCCAGGCTGCAATAGTTTCCTTCCTTTGCTTGCCCATAGCATACTGTTGCACACCATCAAGTTAATATCATGTAATATTACTATCTATCTCTGTGTGCATATATCATTCCACTCCTATGAGTAAAGTTCCAAGAGAAAGGGCTATATTTTGCTTCTCTCTTATTCCCAGTGCCTACTGCTGTATCTATAAATGTACCACACATTCAAAAAGTATAAGTTTGAAATACTGTTGAAAACTCTTTTAATCAGGATTATTCAAAAATAGAGCTAATGTCAACTGAAAGTTGAATAGTATAAGAAGGATCAAACAGTATAAGGCTGGAAGAAACAAACAAACAAAACCAGCTACTTAATGAGAATTCATTCTGTCCTTCTTGCCAAGAGAGACCAGAAGCTTCCTTCAGGATAGAACTCAGTGATTTACCCTAGAGTACCCCCAGATCATATTGATTTTTTTCAAAAATCTAGAAACACACTTATAGACTGTGTCCCGCAATTTATCATTTAAAGTTTATTTTTATTTAATTATTTCTTACTTGTGAATACCTTTTCTTTCATCAAGACTTTGAGTTCTGCTATAAGAAGAGGCCAATGCCCTATTCTAGTTAGATATTTTATTATATATTTGGTGAAATAGCTAAACAATGAATGAACTTTTAACATGTACATATTGTATTCATATCTTTAAATAATTTTCTATGTTTTTATACATGTGCATGCATGCTAAGTCACTTCAGTTTTATCCAGCTGTGCAACACTACTGACTGCAGCCCACCAGGCTCCACTGTCCATGGAATTCTCCAGGTAGAAGTACTGGAGTGTGTTGCCATGCCCTTCTCCAGGGGATCTTCCCAACCCACGGATCAAACTCACAACTCCTGCAATGGCAGCAGATTCTTTACCACCAGCACCACTTGAAAAGCCTATTTTAATGTGTATCTCTTCATTATTCTCTTGGACAGGGCAAATCAACTCGTTTCCTTCCTTCCCCATCACCATCCAAAACGGTAGCTATATACAGGGTAATACAGAAATACTTATACTTTCTGAATAAACTTGATATAATCTAATCAAAAGAACACCTTTATCTGTGTTATCCCAGCTGTGCTAGGCCATAAATCTTTCCAATTTTTGGTGAAGGTAACATTGCCTCACTTACTAGTAAGAGTATGTAAGGATATTGAAATGAGCTCATCTTACTCAATAGGTCATGTTGAGCTAAATCATGACAGGAGGCACAAGTAAGATTTTTTTTTTTCAGTTAAAATATTTTTCTGTCAGATAAAACATGTTTTGGATATTAGTATAGACGATGTCCAAAAATACACAGTGCTATATACTGCTAATGCCAATTTAATGCAACATTGCTTGACATATTCCAAAGTTTTCCAATGATCTACTGACCTACAGACTAAAAATAAAATCATTATATTTCAGTTATTTAACGCCAAGGAAGAAAGTCATCTTTTTCTCCTTCTCATGTCTTTGTTTCACAAAACTATTATCATACAGGACATGGAAACAACTAAAAACAAAAAATTATATGGTATAGCTAATTGAAAAAATGCTTTTGCTGCACACAAAAATTGACACTAAGTGCTGTATTAGCAGGAAATCAGTGATTTTCAATTGACATTGCACAGGAAATCATTTAGTGTCAATTGATATAAATGGGCAAAATTGTACTGAATTAGTACAAAATGATTTGGTAGAAAGAAATGTGCTTCCATTAGGTGACTTGATATTAAGTGGACTCAAATGTAATAAGTTTTAGAGGTCACTAGTCAACAAAAATTAGGGCATGCTATCCAACCCTGAATACATCAGACTGGTTGCTTTTAACATATTTATCAAAAGATAAGCTAGTGTCATAGTATCAGGACAAAATTGTCTCTCTCGTAGCTTTCAAGGAAAGTGGGAAAATTCAAATTGTTTAAATGAGCTAAGTTAACCAGTGGTAAGAGTCATGACTTCTTGGGCTTATTTGGTGGTCCTACTCCTTCTAAAAATATATTTTATGGAATTTTTCATGTGAAACAAAAGGAAAAATAATAGTATCTATTTTATATAATAAGGTTCAGATTGAGTCCTTTCTATAAAATCTCCTTGACAGTAAGCACACAACAAATTATTGGTTGAATGAGTGATATCATTAGATTTTATGCAGAAATCACTATATAGGTCTATAAAGAAGCCTGTGATTTTTTTTTTAACCTAAGTTATGAGAAAAGAATAGTAAGTATGTAGATGCAGGAGAAATGGGGAAAGAAAAGAAGCAGAAGGAGATAAGTTATACAATAACTACAAAAAGAAAAATTGCACAAATATTTTAGATATTTGCTGGTGATAGAAATGCAGACGTTTGATGCATTAAAAACTATAAAAACCACTTGCTATTAGTCATACAAAAACAATTATGGGGTAAAAGACAAATATACAATATTCCTAAACAGTCAAAACAATCCTGAAAAACAGAAGAACAAAGCTAGAGGACTCGTATCTCCTGATTTCAAAGCCTGCTAAAAAGTGATAGTATTCAAAACAGTGCTTCTGCTAAGCCACTTCAGTCGTGTCCGACTCTGTATGATCCCACAGACGGCAGCCCACAAGTGAATAGTAAGTATGTAGATGCAGGAGAAATGGGGAAAGAAAAGAAGCAGAAGGAGATAAGTTATACAATAACTACAAAAAGAAAAATTGCACAAATATTTTAGATATTTGCTGGTGATAGAAATGCAGACGTTTGATGCATTAAAAACTATAAAAACCACTTGCTATTAGTCATACAAAAACAATTATGGGGTAAAAGACAAATATACAATATTCCTAAACAGTCAAAACAATCCTGAAAAACAGAAGAACAAAGCTAGAGGACTCGTATCTCCTGATTTCAAAGCCTGCTAAAAAGTGATAGTATTCAAAACAGTGCTTCTGCTAAGCCACTTCAGTCGTGTCCGACTCTGTATGATCCCACAGACGGCAGCCCACAAGGCTCCCCCATCCCCAGGATTCTCCAGGCAAGAACACTGGAGTGGGTTGCCATTTCCTTCTCCAATGCATGAAAGTGAAAAGTCAAAGTGAAGTAGCTCAGTCATGTCCGACTCTTAGTGACCCCATGGACTGCAGCCCACTAGGCTCCTCCGTTCATGGGATTTTCCAGGAAAGAGTGCTGGAGTGAGGTGCCATTGCCTTCTCTCAAAACTGCAGCAGGGCATAAAAAAAGACGTATGGAACCTTAAAACAGACTGCTGCTGCTGCTCTAAGTCACTTCAGTCGTGTCTGACTCTGTGCGACCCCATAGACGGCAGCCCACCAGGCTCCCCCATCCCTGGGATTCTCCAGGCAAGAACACTAGAGTGGGTTGCCATTTCCTTCTCCAATGCATGAAAATGAAAAGTGAAAGGAAGTCGCTCAGTCCTGTCTGACTCTTCACAACCCCATGGACTGCAGCCTACCAGGCTCCTCCGTCCATGGGATTTTCCAGGCATGAGTACTGGAGTGGGTTGCCATTGCCTGCTCCTAAAACGACTAGAGTTCAGAAATAAACTCTCACATGTTATGGTCACATGATTTTCAATAAGAGTGCTAAGACCATTCAATGGAAAAGGTAGTCTTTTCAACTGCTAGGAAAACTGAATATCCTTATACAAAAGAATGAATTGGACCCTTACCTAACACCATTGACAAAAATAACTCAAAATAGATCCATGACCTAAATGCAAGTCTTAAAACTATAAAACTCTTAGAAGAAAACTGCAAAAAGCTCCACAACATTGAATTTCACAATGATTTCTTGGATATGACACCAAAGGCACAGGCAACAAAAGAAAAAGTATACAAACTGGTCTTCATAATTTTTTTAAATCTCTGCATTAAAAGATACTGTCAATAGCATAAAACAGGAATGCATAGGAGTAAATATTTGCAAATCATATATCTGATAAGAGATTTACATCAGAATATATAAATAACACCTGAAACTCAATAACAACAGATAAACAACCTGACTGGAAAGTAGGCAAAAGTCTTGAATAGACATTTCTCAATAGAAGATATACAAATAGCCAATTAACATATGAAAAGATGCTCAACATCATTAATTATCAGGGAAATGCAAATCGAAACTACAATAATATACTATTGCATAACTCTTTAGGATGACTACTATTAAAAAACACACACACAAAAAAAAACCCTCCAGAAAATAACAAGTGTTGACAGGATCTGGAGAAAGCAGAATCTTTGTACACAATTAGTAGGACTGTAAAATATTACAACCATTGTGGAAAACCACAAGGACCTCCCTCCAAAAGTTAAAAATAGAATTATCATATGATCCAGCAATTCCATTTCTGTGCATATACTAAAAAAATTGAATATCAGGTCTCAAAAATGTATTTGTACACCAATGTTCATAATAGCATTATTCACAGTAAGTAAAACACAGAAGAAACCTGTGTCCATGGATAGATGAATAAATAAGCAAAAGGTAATATGTACATACAGTATAATATTATTCAGCCTTAGAAAGGAGAAAAATTATCACATTGGATGTGTCCTGAGGATACTTATGCTAAGTGAATAAGCCAAACAATAATAGACAAACAGTGTATGATTCCATTTATTTGAGGTGCTTAGAGAATTCTAAATCATAGAGAAAGAAAATAGAACGATGGTTTCCAGGGAATGTTGGGGGAAAGGAGAATGTGGAGTTACTGTTTAATCTGTATAGTTTTAATTTTTCAAAATCGAGAGTTCTGAAGTTGGGTGGTAGTGATGGTTGCACAACAATATAAATGCCACTCAGAAATGGTTACAATGGTAAATAGTATGTTATGTGAATTCTACCACAATAAAAATAAAATGAGTAAAAATGTTAAAAAAAAGCTGGTAACTTTTTACTTTCTCTTACTCCTCCAAAAAAGAATAAATAAAAAATTAGTGGGGAAATCACATTGGCAGGCACTGGGCTGAAGAAATAGTATGACTTTCTTTTTTCTAATTTGGTCAGAGATTGCAAAAATAATCCTTTGATTATTGCTGCAGTCCACGGGGTAACCAAAAGTCAGACACAACTGAGAGAGTGAACTGAACTGAACTGAACCAATATACATCAATCCAAAGTGAATTTGTGAATAGAGCAAAGCAAGTATTCACAAACCTAGTTAACAATCTTTGATGACAAAGATTACTCCTAGGGTGCATAATAACACCATAAAACACGAAAAGAGCAAATACAACACGAGAAGAAAACTGACTTAGCCTAACAGCTTTAAAATCTAAAAAGAAAAAAAATTACAAACAGATGGAAGCACAATTAATCACATCAGTAAATACACTGCACATAACTAATAAATTCCTAAGTATTCAAGAATGTGAAAAGTGAAAATAACATGCATTACTTGTTGAATGGACTAAACTCATTCCCAGAAAGTTTTCTCAATATATATATATATATATATATATATATATATTTTTTTTTTGCTATATAAGTCATGGTGGTGGTGGTGGTGGTTTAGTTACTAAGTCGTGTCCGACTCTTGTGATCCCATGGACTGTAGCCTGCCAGGTCCTCTGTCCATGGGATTCTCCAGGCAAGAATATTGGAGTGGGTTGTCATTTCTTTCTCCAGGGGATCTTTCTGACACAGGAATTGAACCCGGGTCTCCTGCACTGCAGGCAGATTCTTTACCAACAGAGCTATGAGGCAAGCCATATTTTCTTGGAATATTTATTATAAAATTGAAGGTACATTTTCCTGAAACAAGTTTATCTCTAAACATAAAGAATGCCTCCAACCTTAGAGAAATCACAAATTAAAAAAAATATATATATACTTTTATAAATCATTAACATTGTGTTATATTCAACAGAAATGCTAAAAAGATTGAAATTTAAATTACACTGTAGTTCTAAAAACTACTAAATACTTTGATTAATATGTCTGCAATATGAAAATGGCAAAATCTAAAAGTTTAGCATTATCATAATATTTTCAAGTTTCTAGCCAGTGCAATGTGTTTTAATTTAATTCACACAATTTTCACCCTTTTATTCAACTTTTTCTCCTTCTTTACTGAAGATTACTTTACTTCTTCTCCAATATTATTATTAGATAATATCTCACTGACCTGTTACTGGATGTTTAGATAGAAAGAGATAGTATTTCCAAGAAGGTCAATATGAGTCAACTGTGTGATACAGACATTTTAAAAAATCAGATTAAATCTTAAACTGTTCTAACAGATTAACAGCATCTAGAATGAGAGAGATAGTAGTCCCCCTCTTGTCAGCAATGATCAGATGACATGATCAATATTGTGATAAAGAGTGACCCAGAGCTACTGTAATATTCTAAGAAAGGGAACAAAATGGTACAAGACTAGAATAATAACGGAAAAGAAACAGTTGAAAGAATCAAGGGAATTAATGCTACTACTTATGGGATTAGGGGAATAATTAGAGTAAGAAAGTTTTCAAATATTTGAAAACTTTATATTAGATTTACTCTGCATGGTCTCAAGGGATATACTAAAATAATGGGTAGGAAATACTAGATACAGATTTCAACACAAAGTAAGAAAGAACTTCCAATAACAGAATTGCTTGCACACAACATATCCTACCTGAAATATTAGTGAGAATATGAACAATGGAGGTGTTTTGTTCACAAAGTTCGGAGTTGGACTAGATTACCCAGAAGAGCAGTTTTACCATATGATTCAATGATTCTTCTCAAAACTAAAAACTGAAATAGTCAATATTCAATCTACTAAGTCATGGATGTTTTTCTGGTGGTTTCTGAAATCGGCAGTTATCAATCTACTATTGTCTGATTTTTATTAGCAAAATATTAAAAAGTTGTTCTATTTCCCTATAATAGGTAGTTTATACAACAGTAGTTTACACTGCTTTCAAATGCTGTTCTTGATTTTTTTACTTCAAGTAGTGTGGTCTGACAAAGTGCTAAATGACTCCAGGACTGAATCATTCAATCATTCATTCAACAAATAACTATTCAGAGCCTGATAGTGCCAAAGACTGCAAAGTGGCAGACAAAAAGAGAGAAAAAGATAGGGCCTCTGCTTATAATCTGTTGGAGTAAGTATAACAGTCACACACAAATATTGTTATTTTATAAAGTATTGAGTCTTATTCCAGAAGCATGTGCTCTGAGAGCATAGTGAAATGATGGTTAACTTTCCCAGGAATAACAAGCCAGACTTCACCGAGAAGTTGATATTTGAGCTGGAATTTTTTTAAATACCAGAATTTCACTAGGTAGTAAGTTAAGGGAAGAGAATGACATTTTAGGCAGAGGAAGCATGATGTGATCTGAGGCATGGAAGTACATCATGTGTTCGGGAGAAATGGCAAAAAATTTGGTAAGGCTAAGTGTAAGAGGCTAAATGAGGAGATATTGAAAATAAGATGAAGTATCTTGTGGTTAAATACCAGAGGACAATATAAGGACTTGTGTCTACCTTGAGAACAAAAAGATGATGCTTCCAGGTAGAAGGGTGTCATGATCAGATTTGCATTTTAAAAAATTTATGAGCAACAGTGTGAGATATTCATTTCTTTCAAATATCAGTTTTTTCTTTGAAACATACTCAAGGGGAGTTGAATCCTTCAAATACTGGCATCAACAAGGATAAGTTAATAGGCACCAGATGGCAGAATAGAGTGCCCAATTCTTTATAATATCAGTTATTATTTCTGAGCCTCTATTTTTGACTTAAATAATTCCTTTACTCAAAGTTCCATTAGAAGAATGAATTCTATTTGGACTGATACAACGTAGATTGCTAGAAAGGAAATGCATGCATATGTGCTTAGACACTCAGTCGTGTCCAACTCTTTGTGACCCTATGGACTATAGCCCACAAGGCTCCTCTGTCCAGGGGATACTCCAGGCAAAAATACTGGAGTGGGTCCTCAGTTCCTTCTCCAGGGGATCTTTCTCACCCAGGGATGAAATCTGCTTCTCTGTGACTCCTGCATTTGGCAGGAGTGTTCTTTACCACTAACCCACCTGGAAGCCCTTTTAAAGAATTAAAGACCATGTTGATGCATAAAAGGGAAAGGCATTTAACTTAAAAAGGATAAAAAATATCTAGATCAAATTAAAAATGCAACCTTGAGTTCATTGAGCTTTTTAATTTCTTTTGCAGAAGTTGCCACTTATTTTGAAATAATAATAAATAAATATATACACACCTAAAGCCATTTTGTATCCAACATCTCTCATCTCTGTCTTGATACTCATCATGCCTAAACCAACAAACATTACTATTCTTGTTTTAGCAGGAATGAAACTGAGGTTCACATAAATTAGATTACAAGCTCAGTTTTGTTACAGTTAATAAATGATAGTGCCAAAACCAAACCTCTAGTTTCTGATAATAAGTCCAGTCCTTGGTTCACTTTGTCATGTTTCACAACTGAAAACAGTTGTAAAACTAGGACAAAGTTAAGGTAAGGAGATGACATAATCAAATGACTAGGCAATTCTGTGGAAAATGCCTTGAAATTTTTAAAACACACGAATACCGTGTGGCCAAGATGACATCGTAGAAAGACTCTGCATTCACCTCCTGACATAGGCACATCAAAATAAAACTACTTAAAGAGTACCATCTATGAGAAAAACTTGAAGAGGAGTGGAAAGGATTTTCGATAACTAAAGATGTAAAGAAGGAACCACAGAAGAGTACATTAGCTAGAGAGGCAGAATAATTTAAACCTACATCCTCCGGTAGGAGACCCACACATAGGAGGATAATCACAGTTGCAAAGGTAATCCCCAAGGAGCAAGGGTTCTGAGATCCACATTAGGCTCTCTGGTCTGGGGGTTTTGCACTGAGTCCCCAGAATGTCTGCCTGTCAGCAGAGCTTATATACAGGAGAGTGAGGGCTGTATAAAACAGAGACTCTGCTCTTAAATGGTGCATGCAAAATCTCACACACCAGTTCCAGTACAAAGGCAGTAATATGAATGGAGCCTAGGTCAGAAAAACTTGCTGATATTGGAGAGTCTCCCAGAGAGGAGGCAGCTGGGACTCCCTGTGAGGACATAGACACTGTTGACAGTCATTTTGGGGAGCCCTTTCTACCATGAAGACAGTGGCGCTGGCAAGTGTTATTTTGGAGTGTTTCCTTCAGCTTATTAATGCAGAGGGCTTATCTGCCCACGAGCAAGCTGCCACCAACCCTGGGCCCCCGGGCTCTGTAGCCAGCCACCCTGGAACCTGGAAGCCACCCACCAGTAGGCTGGCACCACCCCCAGAGCCGGATGTGCTGGGCCCAGGCCATGTCCACTAGCAGACTAGCATTAGTCCTGACCCAGTGAAACCCACAGCCTCACCTACCACTGGGCTAGCAGCCACCGCAGGTGGGAAGACATGGCAGGCAACTGGATTGGGGACCGCACTGCCTACCAGTACTTCCACAGTAACTGATCCCACCACACACACACACAAAGGCTGATGAAGGCCACACAGAGGGCATTCCCAGAGCACATAGCTCTGGTGACCAGAGAGGAATGTGTTACTCTGCCCCTTACAGCACAAGGCTACATCGACAACATCACAGAAATAGAACTGACTTAATACCTGGAACTAACACAGAGAATTAAACAAAATGAGGAGATAGAAGATATATTCCAAATGAAGGAACCAAAATTCCAGAAGAACTAAGTACAGATAAACAACAAACCTGATAAAATTTCAAGGTAATGAACGTAAAGATGCTCATGAACTCAGGAGAAAGAATGGCTGAACAGTTTTTCACTGTAGAGTATGTTAGCTATGGGTTTGTTATATATGACCTTTATTATATTACGGTATGTTCCCTCTATTCCCACTTTCAGGAGAGTTCTTATCATAAATGAATGTTGAATTTGGTTAAAAGTTTTTTTTCTATATCTATTAAGATGGTCATATCGTTTTTATTCTTCAGTTTCTTAACGTAATATATCACACTGATTCATTTGCAGATATGGAAAAATTCCTGCATGCCTGGAGTAAATCCCACTTGTTTGTGATGTATGATTCTTTTAATGTATTGCTTTTTGGTTTGCTGATATTTTGTTGAAGACTTTCACATGTATATTCATCTGTGATACTGGCCTGTAATTTGCTTTTTTTATGTGTGATATCTTTGCCTTGTTTTGGTATCAGGTTGATGCTGGTCTCATAGAATGATTTCAGAAGTGTTCCTTCATCTGCATTTTTGGAATATTTTGAGGACAGGTGTTAACACTTCTCTAAATGTTTGGATGCCAACTCTCACCATTTATTCAACATAATTTTGGAAGTCCAAACTACAGCAACTAGAGAAGTAAAAGAAATCCAAATTGGAATAAGGAATAAGTAAAACTGTCACGGTTCACAGATGACATGACTCTATATATAAACTATCTTAAGGACACCACCAAAAAATTGTCATACTAGACCTTATCAGTGAATTTAGTGAACCTGCATTTGGTAAACCTAACATACAGAAATCTGTCACATTTATATACATTAATAACAAACTATCAGAAAGAGAAATCATATCATCTTATCCAGAAGAATAAAAATACCCTGGAATAAATTTATCAAAGGAGGTAAAGGAGAAGTACTCAGGAAACTAAAAGATACTAATGAAAGAAATTGAAGATGACACAGATGGAAAGATTGTCATATTCTTGGATTGAAAGAATCAACTAAAATGAACATACAATCCAAGGCAACCTACAGATTCAATGTAACTCCCATCAAAATACCAATGGTATTTTTTCACAGAACCAGAATAAATAATTTTAAAATTGTATGGAAATATAAAAGATTCCAAAAAGCAAAAGCACTCTTGAGAAAGAAGAACAGAGTTGGAGGAATCATACTCCTTGACTTAAGATGATACTACAAAGCTTGAATAATCAAAACAGTATGGTACCAGCACAAAACAGGTTATGGAACAGAATAAAGAACCCATAAATACACCCAGGCTTATATGGTCAATTAAGCTATGAAAAAGGAGAGAAGAATATACAATATGGAAAAGCAATCTCTTTAAAAAATAATGTGGGAAAACTGGACAGTTACATGCAAAATAAACAAACTGAACTACTTTCTCAGACCATGCTGCTACTGCTAAGTCACTTCAGTCATGTCCGATTCTGTGCGACCCCATAGATGGTAGCCCACCAGGCTCCCCCGTCCCTGGGATTCTCCAGGCAAGAACACTGGAGTGGGTTGCCATTTCCTTCTCCAATGCATGAAAATGAGAAGTAAAAGTTGCTCAGTCGTGTCCGACTCTTAGCAACCCCATGGACTGCAGCCTACCAGGCTCCTCCGCCCATGGGATTTTCCAGGCAAGAGTACTGGAGTGGGGCGCCATTGCCTTCTCAGACCATATATAAAAATAAATTCAAATCAGATCAAAGACTTAAAGGTAAGACCTACAATCACAAAATTCCTAGAGGAAAACAGGCAGTATTCACTTGACATCAGTTAGCAATATTTTTTTTGAAATGTCTCTTCAGAAAAGGGAAACCAAAGTAAAAATAAACAAATGTAACCACATCAAACCAAAAATCTTTTGCACAGTGAAGGAAACAGGAAGCTTACTTAATGGGAGAGAATATTTGCAAATGATATATCTGATAAAAGGTTAACATCCAAAATATACCAAGAATTTAAATAACAACAACAAAAACAGATTGAAAAATGGGCAGAGAACCTGAATGTTTTCCAAAGAAGACATATGGATGCCAAAAGACATGTGAAAATATGCTCAACATCACTAGTCACAAGGGAAATTCAAGCCAAAGCCACAATAAGATATGACCTCATACTGGTCAGAATGGTTATTATCAAAAAGACAACAAATGGCAAATATTGGCAAGGATGTGGAGGAAAGGAAGTCTTTGGGCACTGCAGGTAGGGATGGAAACTGGTACAGCCAGTATGGAAAACAGTATATGGGGGCTCCATGAAAAATTTAAAATAGAACTACCATGCGATCTAGTAATTCCATTTCAGGGTATTTTTCTGAAGAAAACAAAAACACTAATTTGAAAAGATTAAGCAATCCTATGTTCAGAGAAGCATTATTAACAATAGTTGAGATATAGAAGCAACCTAAATGCTCACCAATAGATGAATGGATAAAGAAGATGTGGGGGATATCTATAGGTGTATAGTAAAGAAAGATATATAATAATTGAATATTTTTATTGTTTAGTCGCTACATCCAACTCTTTGTGACCCATGGACTATAGCTTGCCAGGCTCCTCTGTCTGTGGAGTTTCCAGGCTGGAATATGGGAGTGTGTTGCCATTTCCTTCTCCATGGGATCTTTACAACTCAGGGATCAAACCTGCATCTCCTGCATTGGCAGGTGGATTCTTTATCGCTGAGTCACCAGTGAAGCCCAGAAGGAATATTACTTAGCCATAAAAAAGAACAAAATCTTTCCACTTGCAAAAACAAGGATGGACCTAGAGGGTATTATGCTGAATGAAATATGAGACAGAGAAAGACAAATACCAAATGATTCCACTTATATGTAGAATCTAAAAAACAGAACAACAAGTAAACATAACAAAGCATAAACAGACTCACATGTACAGAGAAGGCAGTGGTTACTAGAATGCAGAGGGATGGGGAGGTGAGTAAAATAGGTGAGGGAAATTAAGAGGTACAGATTTCTAGTTATAAAATAAATTAGTCACAGAGATTAATGTCAGACACAAGACTGACTACAAAAAGCTCTGTAGTATCCAACATTCAACTTCCTGTAAGAACTTACCAATTCCATTCATGAAGTTAATCATATTTAACTTCAATTTTCCTATATCAAATTCTAACCAACTATAAAAAATGTACTATATGATCTTATACATACATACAAATGTATATAAATATACATATAGACATATTATATATAATACTAAAATAGCCAGGTGATTTTTCTTATATCAATTTTTATAATTTTTTGATATATTAAATAGGGCTATTTTCAGTTTAATTAAATAAAATTTTTATCTATTAAATAACACAAAGATGGATGGACCTTGAGTATATTATGGTGACTGAAATAAGTCACATGAAGACAAACACAGCATAGTTTCAACAGAAACAGGCTCACAGATACAGAGAACTGTTGGTTGCCAGAGGAAAGGGATGGGGATGATGGGTGAAGTAGATGAAGAGGATTAAAGGGTACAAACTTCTAGCTATAAAATAAGTCACAGGGATGCAATGTACAACATAGGAAATACTGTCAATAATATTGTTATAACTGTATAGTGACAGATGGTAACTAGACTTATTGTGGTGATTGCTTTGTAATGTATAAAAATATTGAATCACTATGCTGGGCACCTGAAACTAGTATAATATTGTATGTCAATGATAACTCAATAAAAAAAATCAAAAAGAATATTGCAAAAATACACTTTTCTAAAACTACATTTATACAGAAGAAATTTGTCCATTTGCAAAAATTAAAATTTGCAATTTTAATTGCAGTACTGACTTTACAATTTCTTAAATTAAAAGGAAAAAAAACTGGCAAGCAACTAAATGTGATTAATTCAAACTCAGAGAGCTTCATATTCTCTAGGACATCACTAATAGGGAAAAGCCTTAAAACAGGTAAAGAAAAACTAAGTAAAAGAGGAAGGGGATATGAGTATAGGATTTAACCCTCCCTTTCAGAAAATTAGGAAAAAAAATTCAGGTCAGTGATATTTCTTTCCTCTACCACTTTCCTATTTTCTCCTTAAACTCAAATTCTGATCTGAATCTTTTTCTTTACTCTTTCTTTTCATATTGTAAAATTCTAAGACTGTTTCTCAAAACTACTGACTTTTGCTAGATCACTTGATGAGGGCTCAATAAATGTGGACCACCAATTTCAGTCGAAATAATGCTACCATTTTCAGTCTTTCCTCAGCATATCTTTATCTGGCTCAATGAGGAGTTGTTTGAGCCACAGATCAACTAAACCAATTTTTAATGTTTCTTAACTGAACAGAGAATCATAATTTACAATTATAGGTCTTTGGGGTTAGCAGCAAGTTAGAGGTGGCTCTGTCAGGCAGTTCTGGGCTACTTATAATAACTGTGAAGCCCAAGGTTATGGAGATTCTCTTCGAGAACCACCTTCAGGATGTGTCAGGTGCTGCATCAATAATTATTCAAACCTCAAAGGCTGAGGGTTTCAACTTGGATTATTAACTCATCCAATGGCATATTAAAAGTGTAGCATCAATCGTTTGCCCTCAAAATGAAAAAGAAGACAGCAAATGTTGAGTAATGGTTTTACTCTCAGTAATCATGGGGCCATTTGCACCAGAGTTGATATTTTGAAGAAATTCTGTTTTATTATCTCAACTAAAATTCATGTTAACCTTAAATTAAGAACTTAAGGCTACTTAAGAACTAACATGTACAACTTGACTATGCTATTTGCAATTATTGAAATAGTCTTTAGCATTGTAAGCATTATGAAGAAATATTTCTTTCATGCCTCATTCATATTTGCCAATGTAGGTTATGAATTAGATTTAAAGAGAAACCATTTTAATATATAACAAAATTGCACCTTGCTATGGGCAAGACTGTACTCCATACTGTAATAATGACAATTTTCCAGTCAACATCATAGCTTGGAAAATAATTATTAAAACAAATACAAATCTCTATTGCAGAATATGGGTTTTTAGTAATAACAGAAGAAAAAACAAGTATGTTTCCCTTAGATATTCTTGGCACAAAGCCAAGAGCTGATGTAGACCCTCCAACTTAAAATGTAATTATTTGCTAGCACATATATTAGATGGTATCTATTTTTCTAAATTGTACTAATGTGCTGATATATTTCAAAATGGGGCTTCCCAGGTGGCTCAGTGGGCAATGCAAGAGGCATGGGTTTGATCCCTGGATCATGAAGATCCTCTGGAAGAGGGCACAAGAATCCACTCCAGTATTCTTGTCTGGAGAATCCCACGGACAGAGGAGCCTGGGCAGACTACAATCCATAGGGTCCCAAAGAGTCAGACACAGCTAAAGTCAGTTAGCATGCATAATCCAAAATGAAACAATGTGATTTGATAAAGCATTTTTATGAATATTTTCTTCTACTTTTGCTTTAAGCATATTTGTCACAAACTTCAAGGTTGATTTACCAGTTTTAAAGCAACCCTGTGAGTTATTTGTTTTTCTTTGAGGAGTGCAACTCTGAATTAAGCCTTTGTAGTTTTTATCTTTTCACACTTGGCAGTAAAAGTCATCAAGTTGTACCAGAAAGTGTTATAAATGACAAAAAGCTTCAATAGCTTCCTTTGATTATTTGACAAAATTTGAGAAAAGACAACATTAGGAACTAGTTGGAGAAAGAACTATTGGTATTTATCATTGGGCTTTTCTACTTGTACTGTTTAAAATATTTGTATGAAATCATCACAACTGCATATTCACTTTTCTCAGCTTTTAGTAAACATAAGGTCTATATTGCTCCAGAATATTCACTATGTGTATTAGTGATATATGTACTAATTATATATATATAAGCAATATTATTATGAATTATTTAGTTAAAAATTTCACCAATACTTTTTCATTTCAATGAATTTATTTTTCTCTACTTTAAATACATTTTTGTGAATTGGGAATATAATAGAAAAGTAACAACAAACATCTGCAGGTTATATAAAACATATCAGCTAAGACATATCAATATTGTATCCTATTAACTTATTATTGATTGAGATAAACTATCTTTGAAAAACATGCAAACTTAAATACACAGTCTGTGAAAGTATAATGTCTTATGTTGTGAAATGATTGTAAAATTAATGTGAATAAAATTTTTTTTTTGTTTTATTGATTTATTTGGCTGTACTGGATCTTCATTGTGGTATGTGGGATCTAATTCTCTGATCAGGGATCAAACTCAGATCCCTGGCATTAGGAGCATGGAGTCTTAACCACTGGACCACCAGGGAAGTTCCCTGAACAAAATTATTTCACTGTTTTTTTTTTCTAAAACTACAAAAATTTATGAGCCTTCTGATAAACTGCCAGGTCCACAAGCAACAAATTAGGAAAATACTGTTATAAAGGCTAAAACCCAAAAGTCTGAGTTGGGATAGATAATGCAGATAAGATAATTAATTACTACATACTAGAATTACTTGAAGTAGTTGAGAAACTTTCAAAAACAGCAACCCATTCACATCATAAACAATCTTCCTTGCCATCATCTGTGACTGAGAAACATGCTTCATCTAAACACCTTGTTATGAAACACTGTGAAATAAAACACGTAGTCAATAGATTTCTTGAGTAATAAAACTCAGATACACAGTCCAGTCTGTATAAATGTGGCCTTCCTTTGTATAAAATGGCATTTATGGCATCTAAAAAGGATCTTCCCCTGAGTAATAATTCAAACAAATAAGCCACACAGAACACCACATTGTAGATGTGATTTCAGTAGATCTGATTTCTCAGTGTTTGTTTTATTTTTACTGCAAGCTCATGCATGCATGTGGCACTTAAAGATACAAATTCTTATGTAAATTCTCACCTTCTAATGACCATACACTTCAGTCACAGTACCATGACTTCTTTAAACATTTTGCAAAATGAAAGACCTAGGAGAATATGGGAGTAGAACCAAGAAAAATGAGAACAGTAAATACGCAATGCAGGTTCTTTCAAATTAGGTCTTTCCTTCTTCCATGGTATCAACTTTCATGAAGTCTTCATTTTTTCTCTTGCAGTATTGATATAATATCTGAAGTGGTAATAACTTTTTTACTTATTAAAGGTATACTGTAAGAGGTTCTGCTTTTGTGAACACTAGACATTTTTGCCCCAAAAACAAATGTTCTATAGGTTAGATGGTTAACAAATACAACCAAGAGAAGCTACCTCCTTCTCTTTCCCCTGGTGAGTTTTCTTACCCTACACATAATAGCTCAGCTGGTAAAGAACCCACCTGCAATGCAAGAGACCCCAAGTCAATTCCTGGGTTGGGAAGATTCCCTGGAGAAGAGAGAGGCTATCCACTCAAGTATCCTTGAGCTTCCCTTGTGGCTCAGCTGGTGAAGAATCTGCCTGCAATGTGGGAGACCTGAGTTTGATCCCTGGGTTGGGAAGATCCTCTGGAGTAAAGAAAGGCTACCCACTCCAGTATTCTGGCCTGGAGAATTCCATAGACTACATAGTCCATGGGGTCACAAAGAGTCAGACACGACTGAGCGACTTCACTTTCACACATATCACAACCAAAATTAACTTAGGTAACAAAAATGGACTTAAGAGTATAAACTGTAACTTTTTTCTCTAATTATTAAATTCTGAGTGTTTATTAATTATTCATTAATTATTTAATAATTCATGTGGTTGAAATTATTATATTTTACAGGAAACAGAAACACAAAGAATCTGAGGCTGTATCAGAATGTTGTCACAATTTTCTCAGCAAAAACAAATTATGATTTAGTTGATGATGAATGACTTGCTCCCATATATGTTTACCCTATACATGGTGGAACTGAGTGTTAACAATGCTTGTCTCCTATGCAACTACCTGGAATTGTGGAACTCCCTGATCCCACAGGCAGTATGATGATAAAGTTGGTATAAACAAAAAAAAATCATTAATAGCTGAAAAATGTTTCTATATCAAGTACCAACTCTCTTTTTATTTGAAGAATATCTATATATACAGGAAAATCTACTATTTCTATTTCAATCCAATTAGCCTTTTATTCCTGAATTAATTTGGCTAAGACAAAAAAGTTGCCATACATGCCTGCGCAACATCTCATTTAAGACCATCTCAAGGCTTGCTTATTTAATATGGTTTAAAACCTATGCCAAAGTCAGGGACTTGGGTTCATCTGATTTATATTGATAAATCATAATGATAATTATAATAATATCCCAACAGAAGTGTCTGTCATTTCAGGTAAGATAAATATTCTTGGCTTAATTAAAACAAATGTTGAGATGATTATTACTGTGTACATTTCAAAGCAACTATAAGCTTCACAAAATGAATCAAATTCACAGTTGCTACTCTCACAGAGCTTATATATTAAGGACTACTATGAAAGGTCAACCATTATTCTTTGCTCACACATGCAGGAAGCAAAATCAATGATCTGCCCTTTGTTATAAAGTTGTGATATTTTTTCATTTTCATTTTCATTTTAATTGATTATTTCTTAAATAACTGTTTGAAAATAGTAATTTTTGGATGATCTACAGAAGAGTATCTATTAAAAACTAAAAAGGCACTTATAAAAATCCATGCATTTTCTAGCTTGTGTGTGTGTGCTCAGGTCGCTCAGTTATGTCCAACTCTTTGCGACCCTATGAACTGTAGCCCTCCAGGCTCCTCTGTCCATGGAATTTTCCAGCCAAGAATGCCGGAGTGGGTTGCCATATTTTGCTCCAGAGGATCTTCCCAAACCAGGGATCGAACCTGCATCTCTTGTGTCTCCTGACACAAGAATTGGCGGGCGGATTCTTTACCACTAGCAGCACTGGGAAGCATTTTCTAGCTTACCAAAACAAATTCTTTTTTCACAAGTACACACACTCTTACCTGCATACTTCAGCCATATTGAAGTGGCTACACACTCATGAACCTCTCACACACTCTTTTCTTTTTTTAAACCTCCAGGATTTTGGACAAGCTGTTTTTAGTTTCTATAATATCCTTAACACTTCTACCTTTGAGTAACTTTTACTATGTCATCTTAGCCATCCTGTTCTATAGGAAGTCTTTGCTGGCTTGGGTTAGGTGCCCTCCTATCTACCTCCATACTTCTCTGAGGTAGCATGTTTCCTAGTAACTATAGTATAGTAATGAAAACGTCCAAAGACCTGCCAGTCTATCTCTCTAAACCATATGTTCTTTGAGGACAGGGAGTATTTGGTGATTGCTGTTATATCTCTAGCACCTAGACAAATCGGAGATACTGACAAAACAGTATATTTCAGAATATAAGGTAAGCTGTTTCCTCAATATTACTTTTCAGAAGAAAGGCTCCATTTATGGAACACACTCCCAATTACTTATTTTAAACAACAAAGTACTATTTTAAAAAGATGTATCATCTAAAAATAACAGTATTCATTATTGGTTTTGAATGGACTTATAGGTCATTCTGATAAAACACCTTAAAATAAAGGTAACATTTTAATACATGGTTACTGTTTATTCTTGGCAATATACTAAAAACTTCAAGTATAAATTTTTCAATCCTAATTTTATGAGCCAGTTTTATTCAACTTTTTATCATACATTTTATAAAGTTAGTGTCTTTTTCAAACTCTTCTGCAGCATTCAATTTTATCTGTTACTGGAGTGGGTTACCATTGCCTTCTCCAGGGAATTTTCCTGACCCAGGGATTGAACCTGTGCTTCCTGAATTGTCACGTGGATTCTTTACCACTGAGCCACCAGGGAAGCCCATTATTTTAGCTACAGCATGTTTTAAATAAGAAAACTGTGGTACATATACACAATGGAGTATTACTCAGTCATTAAAAAGAATACATTTGAATCAGTTCTAGTGAGGTGGATGAAGCTGGAGCCGATTATACAGAGTGAAGTAACCCAGAAAGAAAAATACCAATACAGTATACTTACACATATATATGGAATTTAGAAAGATGGTAATGATAAACCTGTATGCGAGACAGCAAAAGAGACACAGATGTATAGAACAGCCTTTTGGACTCTGAGGGAGAGGGAGAGGGTGGGATGATTTGGGAGAGTGTCAGTTTAACATGTATGATATCATAAATGAAATGACTCGCCAGTCTAGGTTCGATGCAGGATGCAGGATGCTTGGGACTGATATACGGGATAATCCAGAGAGATGGTGTGGGGAGGGAGAGGGGTAGGGGGGTTGGGATTGGGAGTTCATGTACACTTGTGGCTGATTCATGTCAATGTATAGTAAAATGAATACAGTATTGTAAAGCAAAACAAAGAAATAAAAATTAATTAAAAAAAGAAAAATAATACAGTAATTTAAATATTATGTGGCATTTTAATTATACTTATCTTACTAAACTTTCCTGAAAAGTTTTTTCCATGATAAAGTAGGGACAATGGCAACCCACTCCAGTGTTCTTGCCTGGAGAATCCCAGGGACGGGGGAGCCTGGTGGGCTGCCGTATATGGGGTTGCACAGAGTTGGACACGACTGAAGCAACTTAGCAGCAGCAGCAGCAGCTAGTGACTTATAATTATCTTCTTTAGGGGCATGTACAGAACTTGATAAACATGTGATTAAATAAGTGATCAAATGAAGTCAACTCTCTTTCATTTTATTTAAAAAAAAACAAAACGAAAACAAAAAAGAAACCAAGCTATTATATTATTAAACACTTTCATGTAAAAACAACTTATAATACATTTTACAAATTAAAATTACTTGGTAATATGTATATTCACAGATTGATCCTCTGCATCTCACATTGGTTTTTGACTTTTATTTCGTGTATAATACATGCTATAAAGAGTAAAGCACATCTAATTTCACAAATATACAGGTTAATTGGCATAAAATCTTAAAGAAATTTTCTACAAAATTTTTTATGTATAAATGCCATTTATGATTAAATGTATGATCAATAGCTCAACTGACATGGACATATGACTAGAATACCACTATGCCATTTCATCTACAGAAAGGCCACCTCATGTGAAGAGTTGACTCATTGGAAAAGACTCTGATGCTGGGAGGGATTGGGGGCAGGAGGAGAAGGGGACAACTGAGGATGAGATGGCTGGATGACATCATTGACTCGATGGACGTGAGTCTGAGTGAACTCCGGGAGATGGTGATGGACAGGGAGGGCTGGCGTGCTGCGATTCATGGGTCACAAAGAGTCGGACACGACTGAGCGACTGAACGGAACGGAACGGAACAAAACAAAACAAAAGCTATGATAAAACTCAATAAGAACAACAGAAAGCTAAGAAAGGCCAAAATTATAGAATACTGATTTTTAAATGTTGCTCTATCATTTCAAGTACTTTTTTCTATTTTAGATATAAACTTTTATCTTAATACTCAAAAATTTTAAATTATTGGTATATAAATTATAAATGACTTAATTGAAATTTCATAATGCTAAAGCTTTAAGCTTAAAATACCTCAGTCAAATTTTTGGCTGGGCATAGCCATTCAATAATTCATTCAGATCTTTAGATACTAATTCAATAATTAAGTATTGAGATTCTATTTTGAGTATATGTTAGTTTTTAGAATGACAAAGAGAAGAATAAAACAGACATAATCCCCTGCTTTTATATAACCAACATCTACTGGAAGCCAGACACTAATTTATAACCATACTAGTGATTACATACTTATTAGTAAAGAGATTTTAGAGGAAAAAAAAATGGAATCTATGATAGTATTTGAGAAAAGGATCAGAAAAAGAACATTCCTTTGCAGAACTGATGTTAAAGCTGAAATGTGATGGATGGGTAGGAGTTTAGTGGGTGACAAATCAAAGCTGGTAGGGGCTAGGATTAAAGTTTAGAGGTTTATTCTTAAATGAATATATAGGCTAGTAAGAGCTGTTAGTTCATTGTTGGAAGAGAAATTAATGTTGCTAAAGCAATATCTGAAAGATAGTTCATTCTGCTAAGTAAGCTAAAAACTACTCTAGTCATGTTGGTCATAATTTCAATGTGCTTCATAAACTCCTTTTTCACATAGGTCAAATTTAAGCAAGTTCTTTTCCAATTATTTTAAATTTGAAATAAGTGATATCTTAGTGGATAATGTTTATTCAGAATTTAATAAATTAAAGCTTTCTAAAGATAGAAGTGCCTGGACCACAGCACTATTTTGTGTACTAAAGGAATATGGAGTCAAAAAGATAAGATTAAATTATGTTGTACTATTAATTGGGAATTCATCATGTTTCTTTTTGAAATATTTAACTAGAAGATAAATTTTCCACTTGGAAGAGGCTTGTCAAGCTTTCACTCCTACCACTGACTATCCTATACAAATAAAGAAACAAATGAACAAAAAGACCCACTCAATTCAATTTTAAAATTCATAAATTTAAATTTTTGTTTTATTATAATTTTTGAAGTATATTTAATTTTTTATTATAAAATCATAAGTCCTTATGTAGGAAATTTAGAAAATGTAAAGAAATCAAATTTTTCAGAATCACATCACTGCAAAACAAGCATTGTAAACATTGTAGAGTTTGAATTTTTAGTTAACACTAATACAATTTCATTGTTTAATTGGGTTTTAAATTAAATATTAAAATACTTATAATTAGTCTCTCTGTAGCATCCCTGGTGGCTCAGACAGTAAAGAATCTGCCTGTAATCCAGGAGACCTGTGCTCGATCCCAGAGTTGGAAAGACACCCTGGAGAAGGGAATAGCCACTGGAGAATCCCATGGACAGAGGAGCCTGGTGGGCTACAGTCCATGGGGTTGCAAAGAGTTGGACACCACTGAGCAACTAAGTAAAATCTATAATAAGGACCAAAATGAATGCTAAAAATCTGTGCCTATAATTCTCTCATTTGGAAAGCCACTTTGGCTCTCTTTCTGAAAACAGCTATTTTTCACTAAATAAATATTGTGGGTGCATGTGTGCATGCGTGCTAAGTCACTTCAGTAGTGTTGGACTCTGCCACCCTAAGGACTGTAGCCTGTCAGGTCCCCTTCTCCATGGGATTCTATAGGCAAGAATGTGTGTGTGTTAAGTCGCTCAGTCCTGTCTGACTCTTTGCGGCCCAATGGACTGTAGCCCACCAGGCTCCTCTGTCTACAGGATTTTCCAGGCAAGAATATTGACTGGAATGGGTTGACATGCCCTCCTCCAGGGGATCTTCCTGACCCAGGGGTCTCTCATTTGGAAAGCCACTTTGCCTCTCTTTTTAGAACAGCTATTTTTCAACTAAATATTGTAGATACAGATAAAGAATTATCAAGCCTATGTTGTTTTAATGTGTACTCCAAACAAAAGAAACTTAAATCTAAATCATTTGATCTATCCTTTTGAAAGATGTAGCATTTTGAAGACTATACACCTTCTTTCCATAAATCCAACAGAGCCTTTTATTTCTTCATTTTTAGAACTATTTTTTGTTTGTTTTGTTTTTCTTTCAGTTGAACAACTAAGGATATAGTGGGATTGATTTCAAAAGCTACATAGTATATTTTTAAGTGTCATCAAATATTATGAATATTCAAATCACTCAGAATGTAAGATGCTCACACGATAGTACAGGGTTCAAAGCCTACCACGCCCTCCTGTCTCACTCTGAGAATGATGAACTCACTAATGAACAAGAGCTCATTTCAGCAAAATACATATTAGATATATATTCTTTTTTCTTTCAAGGAATGTTAAATTTGTGAAGTTAAATATGCTTATATTAACATATTTATTCATGAGATTTCACTGCACTTCTTCCTAACTTTCTTACAGTATATATTCATTATATAATTCAGGAATTTCCATATTGAAAATGGAGAATTATATTTGCTCTTTACTTAAATTATCCCAATACCCTCTGAACCAATTCATTACACTTAAATTATGAATCAAACTTATAAGAGATACAGTATGATAACACCCACAAAAATAACTACAAAAAAGATGAAAACAGACTACAAAAGTGTATTATTATCGGATACATTGCATAGTGTTTATTTGGTTTAGCTTGTGGTCGGTTTGACACTGTATTCCAAAAAAACCCCACTATCTTTATCCTAAATTATTAATGATTGTAATTTCAATTAAATGAAGCTTTCGTTTCAAGTCTGCAAGTTTCTCACCAATTCCTAATATTGAAGACAGATAATTTAGGTTCAGAGAGATTATGTGAATTGCCCAAGATTTTTGTAGTTATTTGACAGCAGCATTAGAACCCAACTCAACGATACATCATGTTCTAGTTTAGTCTTTCTAGGTTACACAGTTCAAGTGAAAATCAAGAAAATAACAAAGTTATCCATTATCAAGCAAGCAACAGTTACTTGGATAATACAAAATTGGTTGATTTGATATTCTGATCCATACAAAACCTAAAAGAATCAGAAAAGGCTCCTGTGTTGGCCAATAGAGGAATTATTAATATCACTACAAGTAACACAGTCTTGTTGAATTTTTTTAGCACTTTACCCTTTTTATGATCAATAATTTTAATGTTTTATAGGCCCTGGAAAAATATACAAACTGATCATAAGAACTATTAATTATAAGACTTACTCCAGTTCTCCTACTAGTTCAGGCTGAAGGTCAACCTCAAGTCTGAGTTGTTGTAGAAGTCACAATTTTTACAGATAACGATATTTTCCTGAAAACACATAAATATTCCAGAGGCTCCCTGAAATCAGAAACATGTACAAAACACAGGTCCCAGCTTTTTAAATTTCCCTTTCCTATTACTAAAATATAAAGCCACAGAATAATTTTAACTGTCACAAACTTTTGCTACCTCCTTGCATTCTCTCTCTCTCAGGTCACTTACCTTGGGAGAAGCCAACTGATACATCACAAGGACACTCAAGCATGCCCTATGGAAAGACCCCTGTAATGAAGAACTGAGACTTCCAATCAACAGTCAACAAGAAACAGACTTCTTGCCAACAGCCATGTATATAAGCCACCATGGAAGCAGATGCATTCCAGTTCTCATAAGACTGATACTCAAGCTAACATCTTGATTAAAACCTCATAAGAAATTCTGAATTAGAACCAGTCAGCTAAGTAGCTCCCAAAGGTCTGACCCACAGAAACAATAAAACAATAAATGTTTGTTGTTTGTAAGCCACGAAGTCTGGTGTGACTTGTTATGTAACTATAGATAGCTAACACCTACTATAAGAAACTGGGTAAGTTAGCTCTCTGAATCTGCTTTTTCACTGTTATGAGAAAACAGACCTACTAATAGCTAACCTATGTTATTGTTGTTGCTAGTCACTAAGTTGTATCTGATTCTTTTTGACTCAATGGATTGTACTCTACTAGGCACCTCTGTCCATGGGATCTCGCACGTAACAATACTGGAGTGGGTTGCCATTTCCTTCTCCAGGGGATCTCCCCAACCCAGAGATTGAACCCAGACCTATACCACTATTGTAATGATAAAGAAGATAAAAACAGCTTGCATAGCAGATAGTAAAAGCTCAATAAGTATTATTATTATTTTCTATTAATATTGTTATAAAATATTATTAGTAGTCATAGAAGGTTACCACATTTCATAATATTTTGCTTCCTCATGTTTACTTCATTGGCTAATTGGATTAAATTTATACACTAAACTACTGAGAATCAAAACTAATAATAGAAAATGAAATAATAAAAATATTAGAAGAAAATACTAAAACTATTTGCCTAGATAGCATATTCAAAAGCAGAGACATTACTTTGCCAACAAAGGTCCAGTAGTCATGTACGGATGTGAGAGTTGGACTGTGAAGAAAGCTGAGTGCCGAAGAATTGATGCTTTTGAACTGTGGTGTTGGAGAAGACTCTTGAGAGTCCCTTGGACTGCAAGGAGATCCAACCATTCTAAAGGAGACCAGCCCTGGGTGTTCTTTGGAAGGAATGATGCTAAAGCTGAAACTCCAGTACTTTGGCCACCTCATGCAAAGAGTTGACTCACTTGGAGAAGACTCTGATGCTGGGAGGGATTGGGGGCAGGAGGAGAAGGGGACAACAGAGGATGAGATGGCTGGATGGCATCACCGACTCGATGGACATGAGTCTGAGTAAGCTCTGGGAGTTGGTGATGGACAGGGAGGCCTGGCATGCTGCGATTCATGGGATCGCAAAGAGTTGGACATGACTGAGCGACTGAACTGAACTGAAGGAGGAAATTTTTCCATAGCATATTGCCAAGGTAAGAAACTTTAAATCAAATATTGAGAAGTAGGACTACATAAAAATTAAGACTACCTGCAGAGTAAATGAGGGCTTCTCTGGTGGCTCAGTGTCAAGAATCTACCTGTGATGCAGAAGATGCAGGAGACCAGGGTTCACTGCCTGGGTGGGGAAGATCCCCTGGAAAGGGCATGGCAACCCACTCCAGTATTCTAGCCTGGAAAATTCCATGGACAGAGGAGCCCGGCAGACTACAGTCCATAGGACTGCAAAGAGTCAGGCACAACTGAGCGAGTGAATATATGCATGGCTATAAGGAGAGTATCAGGGGAATCCTCAGTTTATATCCAAAATCAAATCATACAGCTATCTAGCTTTTTCATAGCCGTATCTTTTCAATTTATAGCACTTTGTTTACAACACTGATTACTAATTTTCCTTACAGCATTTCTGGGCTTACTATGAGAAGAGAGGGAGAAAACACATAGCAAAAGGAACACTTTTTCCTCTTCTACTTAATCGTACAATTTGGAATGAAAGTATCTGCATAATGATAAAGTTGTATCTAATTTGTGCCCCAAAGTGTTTTATTCTGTTGGAATTTTAACTGGATTTGCATTGATTCTACAGATTGCATTGGTAAGAACCAATATTTTTAACAACACTGAATTTTTGAATCCATGAACATGGTTTCTCTCTCTTTATATTTAGTCCATCTTTAACTTCTTTCAGTAGCATTTTGTGAATTTTCAATGTACAAGTGATATATACGTCTATATGTATACATCCTTTCTATCTCTCTACCTATTTAGGAGTTCATTTTATACCTAAATATATCTGATTTTATGCTATTATCAATGGTATTTTATATTTTCTCCTCTAAACCTTCATGTTAATCATTTTTAAATGGGAGTAATAATGTAGAATCTACCTCAAAAGGATTGTCAGGAGAATATATAGAACAGAATAATAGTCAATAAATGTGAGCTAATGTTATTACTTGTAAAGCTTTTCCCTATTTTTGTGTATATATATACTATTCATGATTCAAAATCCAGTTAAAATGCACCTTGATAAAAAGTCTTTCCTCTACATCCAAGCTAACAGTGTGCTTTCTTAAATAAGTCATTAATAATATTTCCCAAAAACAAAGAAACATAATCAAGCATTACTAAGAAAAAGTTTTCACAAGTTCATGAATCTACTTAAACCTAGTGCCATCATTGCATTAAATCCCTTGCTTACACAAAGATACATACGCTTGCAACATTTTCTTACCTAACAATCTAGTTTCTTTTATCAAAAAGAAAAATGAGGTTAGTAAGACATGACTTGCTCTTGGCAAAATAATGATATGGGCGTTAATAATCACCTTGGTTTGTACATGATCACAAATTATCTATTCATGTTTAGAATAGATTTCAGAATTTTGCTGAAGATAAAATTAACTCTGTAGATTACATAATTCATCTTTATTTTATTTTTAAGACTTTATACATTTGCTTATATCCAGTATTTTATACTTTCCAACTCTCTAAATGTGATCATATCTAGAACTTACGAATTTTCAGTGGAAAAAAAACACTGGTTTTCCATTGGGAAAAAACTAGTTAAGGCTTCACAGAGCAAAAGTTCTTAGGTTTAGATTCCAGGTGCTTTGATGGACCACTATGTAGCTTGAAAAATAGTATTTAATTTCAGTTAACACATCTATGCTGCTGCTGCTGCTAAGTCGCTTCAGTAGTATACAACTCTGTGCGACCCCATTGCTGCAGCCCACCAGGCTCCTCCGTCCCTGGGATTCTCCAGGCAAGAACACTGGAGTGGGTTGCCATTTCCTTCTCCCAATGCATGCATGCATGCTAAGTCACTTCAGTCGTGCCCGACTCTGTGCAACCCTATGGACAGCAGCCACCAGGCTCCTCTGTTCACAAGATTCTCTTAGGCAAGAATACTGGAGTGGGTTGCCATTTCCTTCTCCATAACATATCTATACACAGAGATAATAGCATCTTCTTGGGTATAGTGAATATTAAATGAGAGTAAGTATTCAAAATTCTTTAGTTTTTCTTTTTCCTCATATATAAAATGGGAATATTCATCCCTCCTTACTACTCAAGATCACCATCAGGACCCAGTGAAATATATACATTGAAATGCTTTGGAAAACACACATATAAATGGACAGGATTTTTTCCCCAAAAATATAATTATTATCATTCCAGAAAAAATTGCCATACTCTGTGAGAATTTGATTTTAAATTTACCTAAGTGGCCTCTTACTAACCAGCTCAATCATTGATTTCCATTGCCTTCTTTCAATCTGAATGCCATTCCTCTCAGCAGAGAAAAATATAAGCAAAATAAATGTTTGCTGTCTCTTCCTACTTTCCATCACCTCCTAACATTATATCATATTCTTCCAAGTAATGGCTTTATCTATTTGGTAGGTATGACTTTTCATCCCCCTTCTCAAAGCTTATTTTTCTGAGACTAAATTAGGGACTTTCTTGGCAGGCCAGTGGTTTAGACCTCACCTTCCAGTGCAGGGGATTCAAGTTCAATCTCTGGTCAAGTAGCTAAAATCCCACATGCCTCAGGGCCAAAAAACGAAAAACACCAAATAGAAGCAATATTGTAACAGATTTCAATAAAGACTTTAAAAAAGTGGTCCACATTAAAAAAAAAAAAAAAAAACCTTTAAAAAATTTTAGAGAGATTAAATTAGAATTATGGAAAAGAAAGTTGAAAAATTTTGAAGTTGATTGTCATAGATAACAGAAATAATTTCACTGAGGTATTCTAAAATATCAATAACTAAGTATTATAAATAATAAGTGTCAATTACATTATGGTGAAAATATTTTAATGTAGCTATATTGAGCATAAACTGGATTGTCTTTCAGGCCATAGACATTAGTCTTTTCTACCAATGACCACACAAAAACTAAATAATATGCACTCTGCCACAAAAAGACAATATAAAAATATATATTCCCATCTCTATTAATTGACCAGAAAATATTTTGTCACCCTGAACCTAGACTGACCATAGTATAGAATCTGTCATTAAGTGTTCAGTTCACACACATACACTCCAAACTGGTCCAACAACTTCTATTATGCCAGTTACCAGCATTGCCAGCCCCTTTGCCCTTCAGTGCCTGGAGAACGTCCTCAGAAACAGGGAAGCAGAGCAAGCTGCCACAATGCACCATTGATGCTTGAGCAAGGCTGCCCAAGCAGCTGCAACAACAGGGCAACTCTTCAAAGTGTCAGCATTGAAACTTAGAATTCTCCTTCCCATACAACTATCAATGAAAACCTTTATAAGCTACAATCAATTACAAAATAAATCTCTGAGACAAATCATGTTCTTTTTTCATTTCCCCTCTCCTCTTTCTCCTTTCAACACTAAATGTCCTTGGTTTAAAAAAAAAAATCAAGGAGAAATTCCCTCCTTTTCTTCCTCGATCTCTGTCTGCCTCTCTTATGTTCTAAAAATTCTCTCAAGGAGGTTTAAGGATTTGTGCTAAACACTTTTGTTTACAAGACATGTCCTGGGTTTTTTTTTGTTTGTTTGTTGTTGGGTTTTGTAGTTGGAGTTTCTCATTTAAAAACTTCAAAAGGCACTTGAAATTTTGAGCACACTCATTCTGGAATTTTTGGCAAAGCATGTTTTTGATTATTGAAAGATAATGTAAATTCTGAAGTGCAAGCACTGAATCACATAACCTCCATATTTTTGTAAAGCACAACAACAGTGGTTTTACATTAACTATAGATGAATAAGTAATGAGTCAGTGAACAGTTATAAGCATTCCATGAGAATGCATGAACTAGCCATGTGAACTTCTTGATAGAAAAATCCTAAGTGTTTAGACATTACTTAGAATGAAGGAAAGCTACTCTTTAATAAATGCAGAATGTTTAATCTGTCTTATGTGACTAAACCTACCATATCAAATGAAAATATACTTTTGTTTTTTTCTATTTCTCCTTAGCCACAAGTAGTTAATGACTTATTTTTATATGAAACACATACTTGAAACCTGATCATTGTAAACAACCACTTTTAGATTTAACTCCATATCTTTTACCAGGTAAACAACATGAGTTCCTTATAGAAAAAAGAGGGAACTCCTCTAAATAATATTTATTCTCAAGAGACAGAATGTCCAAATTTCAGCATTGCCAAATGTAAACCATTTAATTCTTCTAGATAACTAAAACATGCACACTTCATTGAGTCTTCTGTCTGAAAAATCAAAAATATGTATATTCATAATTTGCTATAATTTTAAAATTATATTAATAATTTCTCATCATTTTCAAAGTAATGCGTCTACATAGTTTACTAAATAGTAACACAATATTTCTTAAAAAATACAAGAAACAGCAGCCCATATCTCAACCTTAGACCTGTCAAAATTCTTTCTAGTGTTTACCTGTTTATCTCTAAATAATAAGCTTATATTGTTATTTTTTATTTATAAACTGTAGACATTATTAATTTCTTACCACAGAAGATAAAGCCTTAGCTCTCTTATACCACCCATTTTCCTTTCATTTTAGCCAACTGGTACATTTTTAATACATTTCCTTCCTTGAGTAAAAAGTTTTCTTTCCTACAATTCATATTGCCCATTTTTCCCCAATCCCAAGTTTTGCAAGAGAAATATTCTAGCCGCATGAAAGCCTTTAAGTTACAAATGGTTGCGCAAACTCCTGCTACTGCTGCACCTTCCTCCAACTACTACTTGGGGCCCCTGGATCAGATATCCTCAATATGAGGATTAGGAGAATATGTTGCCTCGCCAATTTAGGGACAACGCCCCTTTTCAGCTCGGAAGCAGTTATGGAACGAGAACGATGTCCCTTTTCCCTAGGCAACATAATTCTCCTAAAAGAAAAGGGGGGAATGAGAGTCATTTCCTAGGCAGGTTGATAAGAAGTCTAGGGGTCCCCAAGGAGAGAGAGAGGTCTGGGATTCTCAAGGAGGAAAAAAGGACAAACATTTTTTCCTTCTCTACATTCCTTAGGATTATATAGCAACAATGTATGCTGCCTGAGGACAGTCTCTGGATTCAACCTTCTGGCTAATTCTGTTATCTTAAAATGTAAATTATGGGAGTAGGTCTAGTGAGATCTTTACACCCTCCAGACATTCTTTGGATTTACTGGAGAGTATATAACTTCATTGCTAACACTAACAAGCGGGTACTCTTTCTACCCCCTTCTGATGCCTATGTCAGAAGCTTTCTCTATCTCCTTTATACTTTAATAAAACTTTATTACACACACACAAAAAAAAATCTCTCTGAATATATCTCACTCTTAAATGTGAAGCATTCTGCTAATTCCAAATCTTCCTTCTGAACACATCCCTTTTTAGAGTTTTCTACCTTCCTGGCTCAATTAAGAACAGATTATTCTTAAGAACAATGCACAGTTGTTATCCAGGAACTTCTCTTCACCTTTCTCATCTCATTCTCATCATTTATTTCCTGAATCCTCTCCTTCTTCTCTCTCCCCAGTTTTTTTTTCATTTGGATACAGCATAGCCACCAAAAGATTCCTGAGAAAGCAACCTTGGAAGGTAAATTTTGAAGATTATGCAACTAAAAATGTCTTCTTTCTACCTTCACACCTGATTAACAGTTTGACTAAGTATAGAATTCTAAATTTAAATTAATTTGGCCTCAGAACTTTAAAGCCACGTCTTCTAGCTTTGAATGTTACCATTAAGAAATCAGATACCATCCTGATTCTTGAACCAATGTGTACATAGGGTTTATATTTTCTCTCTAAAAGTGTCTATCATCATCTATAAACTGCTGGTAGTTTGAAATTTTCCAATTATATATCTTGGTATAGATCTACTTCACATTTTTCCAGTTCTATGAAGAAATAATTGACATGTCACAGTATAAGTTTAAGGCACACAGAGTGATGGTTTGATTTACATATACTATGAAATGATTATGGCAATAGGCTTACCTAACATTCATCATCTCACATATGATAAAATGATAAAAAGAAAAAAATTATTTTCTCCTTTACACTTTTTATGGGCACCCAGTAAATCCTTTCAAAGTAGAAATGCTTGTTCTTCAGTTTGAAAAAAAAAAATTCTGATATAATTTCATGCTAATCTCTTCCCTATCACTTTCTCTGCTTTCCTCCATCTTCTGAAACTTATTAATCAGAGTTTTGTTTGTGAGACATTCTGATTTTATCTGCTCTCCTGTTATCCATTTGACTTTCTGCTCTGAAAATTTTAATCCTGTTAAAGTTATTACAGCTGAGTGCTTATTCTCTGATTATTCATTTGTTATATTATTCTGTCATGTTTCATGGAAGTACTATCTTCTATCTGAGTATATTAATTATATTTTTACTTCAGCCATTGTCTTCCAGAGGAAGTACTGCCTCCAATTCTTAAGCCATTTCTGGAGCATGAACTGGCTTGCTTTTTCCTTGGCACATTACTCTCCAGGCACTTGTATTTAGCTTCCTCCATTCTACTAATTCCTTCATCCACTTTCCGTTCAGTTCAGTTCAGTCGCTCAGTCGTGTCCGACTCTTTGCGACCCTATAAATTCAGCACACCAGGCCTCCCTGTCCATCACCAACTCCTCAGAGCTTACTCAAACTCATGTTCATCGAGTTGGTGATGCCATCCAGCCATTCCATCCCCTTCTTCTCCCGCCCTTAATCCCTCCCAGCATCAGTCTTTTCCAATGAGTCAACTCTTCACATGAAGTGGCCTAAGTACTGGAGTTTCAGCTTTAGCATCATTCTTTCCACAGAACACTCAGGACTGATCTCCTTCAGAATGGACTGGTTGGATCTCCTTGCAGTCCAAGGGACTCTCAAGAGTCTTCTCCAACACCACAGTTCAAAAGCATCAATTCTTCGGCGCTCAGCCTTCTTCACAGTCCAACTCTCACATCCATACATGACCACAGGAAAAACCATAGCCTTGACTAGACGGACCTTAGTCGGCAAAGTAATGTCTCTGCTTTTGAATATACTATCTAGGTTGGTCATAACTTTTCTTCCAAAGAGTAAGCGTCTTTTAATTTCATGGCTGCAATCACCATCTGCAGTGATTTTGGAGCCCCCAAAAATAAAGTCTGACACTGTTTCCACTCTTTCCCCATCTATTTCCTATGAAGTGATGGGACCGGATGCCATGATCTTCGTTTTCTGAATGTTGAGCTTTAAGCCAACTTTTTCACTCTCCTCTTTCACTTTCAACAAGAGGCTTTTTAGCTCCTCTTCACTTTCTGCCATAAGGGTGGTGTCATCTGCATATCTGAGGTTATTGATATTTCTCCCGGCAATCTTGACTCCAGGTTGTGCTTCTTCCAGTCCAGCATCTCTCATGATGTACTCTGCATATAAGTTAAATATGCAGGGTGACAATATACAGCCTTGACGTTCTCCTTTTCCTATTTGAAACCAGTCTGTTGTTCTCTGTCCACACCAAGACATAAAAAAAAAAAAAATCTTGCCATTTGTGACAACATAGATAAATCTAAAAGGTATTATGCTAAGTGAAATAAATCTGAGAATGACAAATATTGTATGATTTCACTCATATGTGGAATTTGAAAGAAAAAATTAACAAGTGAACAAACATAACAAAACAGAAACAGAGTCACAAATACAGAGAGCGCTAAACAGGCTGTTGCCAGGGAGGGAGGAATGGAGGAAAGATATTAAAAGGTACAGACTTTCAGTTACAAAATAAATGAGCCACAGGAATGAAATATACAGCATGAGGAATATAGTAAATAATAATGTAATAGTTTACAGTAGTGACAGATGGTAGCGAGACTAATCATAGTGATCATTTTGTAATGTATAGAAATATCAAATCACGATGTTGTTTACTAGCAATGTTGTAGGTTGATTATACTTCCAAAAAACAAAAAGAAAAAAAAAGACAAGTAATCTCATAGAAAAAGAAATCAGATCTGTAATCACTAGAAGCAGGGGGTGGTAGGGAAGGGAATTGGAAGAAGGTGATCAAAAGATAAAATATAAATAAGTACTAGGGATGTAATACACAACACGATCAAGATAAATAATACTGCTTTATGTTATATAAAAAACTAAGAGAGTAAATCCTGAGGTCTCATCACATGGAAAAAAATTTTTTTCTTTTTCTTTTATTTTACATCAATATGAGATGATGAATATTTACCAAAGTTACTATATCAATCATTTCATGGTGTATGGAAGTCAAATCATCATGCTACACACCTTAAATGTATGCAATGCTGTATGTCAATTATATCTCAATAAAACTGGGAAAAAATAAAATAAATATAATTTTTTTAAGAAATCAAGGAGCAGGCCCAAGGGATATGAGTCAAAAACAGAGCACTGTGAACATATTCAAACTGAGATTACTCTTTTCTATTTCTGTAAAAGTCCTTAACAAAAGATTCTAAATATCAGGTTGAACAACAGGAATTTCCTCTGAAAAAAAGAAATTATCTTGAATCCCATCACCTTAAAAATATCTTGGATAACAAAAAGTTATAATATGTAGATTCTTGCTAGGTAGAAGTCTGAATACCAAGCATATCATATTACAGAATAAAGATGGGTATTTTCTGGGATGCTATCTAATTTTTATAAATTCCACTGCTGCCCTCACCTAAAATGACTATGGAAATGTGTAGCTAAAGGAAAAAAAAAAGGGATGAAATTTAAATCAACAAACTAAGAAATAAAAGTATAAGCTATACATGTTAACAAATGCTGACATATGGAAGAGCAAAAAAAAAATATGTGAGGACACATTCCTGAGCAAAAGCTTGAGGACAGCCAAAATTGATAGGATTTATATGCAGATGATACCCTCCTTTTGGCAGAAAGTGAAGAGGAACTAAAAAACCTCTTGATGAAAGTAAAAGAGGAGAGTGAGAAAGTTGGCTTAAAGCTCAACATTCAGAAAAGATCATGGCATTCATTCAGAAGATCATGGCATCCGGTCCCATCACTTCATGGGAAATGGACGAGGAAACAGTGGAAACTGTCAGACTTTATTTTGGGGGGCTCCAAAATCACTGCAGATGGTGACTGCAGCCATGAAATTAAAAGACACTTACTTCTTGGAAGAAAAGTTATGACCAACCTAGATAGCATATTCAAAAACAGAGACATTACTTTGCCAACTAAGGTCCATCTAGTCAAGGCTATGGTTTTTCCAGTAGTCATGTATGGATGTGAGAGTTGGACTGTGAAGAAGGCTGAGCACTGAAGAACTGATGCTTTTGAACTGTGGTGTTGGAGAAGACTCGAGAGTCCTTGGACTGCAAGGAGATCCAACCAGTTCATTCTGAAGGAAATCAGCCCTGGGATTTCTTTGGAAGGAATGATGCTAAAGCTGAAATTCCAGTTCTTAGGCCACCTCATGTGAAGAGTTGGCTCATTGGAAAAGACTCTGATGCTGGGAGGGATTGGGGGTAGGAGGAGAAGGGGACGACCGAGGATGAGATGGCTGGATGGCATCACCGACTCGATGGACACAAGTCTGAGTGAACTCCGGGAGTTGGTGATGGACAGGGAGGCCTGGCATGCTGCGATTCATAGGATTCCAAAGAGTCGGACATGACTGAACAACTGAATTGGACTGATAATGATTGAAGGGCTTCCCAGGTGGCTCAGTGGGTAAAGAACCCGCCTGCACTGCAGGAGTTGCAGGAGACACGGGTTCCTCCCCTGGGTTGGGAAGATCTCCTGGAGGAGGATATGGCAACCCACCCCAGTATTCTTGCCTGGAGAATCACAGGGGCAGAGGAGACTAGCAAGCTGCAGACCGTGGGGTTGCAAAGATCAGACATGACTGAAGTGACTGAGTCACACGCACACATCATGACTGAAACAAGAGCACAGGAAAGACAGGGTAGAGGAGAGATTTTAATATAACTAGCAAGTAGAAAAATGCAAAATGATCCTTGGAAGGAAAGCTATGACAAGCCTAGACAGCACATTAAAAAGCAGAGACATCACTTAGCTGACAAAGATCTGTATAGTCAAAGCTATGGTATTACCAGTAGTCATCAGTGGAGGTGCGAATTGGACCATAAAGAAGGCTGAGCACCAAAGAATTGATGTTTTTGAACTGTGGTGTTGGAGAAGACTCTTGAGAGTTCCTTGGACAGCACAGAGATCAAACCAGTCAATTCTAAAGGAAATCAACCCTGAATATTCATTGGAAGGACTGATGCTGAAGCTCCAAGACTGTGGTCACCTGATATGAAGAGCCAACTCATTGGAAAAGACCCCAATTTTGGCAAAGATTGAAGGCAAAAGAAGAAAGGGACAACAGAGGATGAGATGGTTGGGGGCAACACCGACTCAACAGACATGAATTTGAGCAAATTCTGGGAGATAGCGGAAGACAGAGGAGCCTGCCATGCTGCAATACTTGGAGCTGCAGAGAGTCAGACACACTAAATAACTGAAGAACAACAAGTAAAATGTATGTTGTATAAACTGAAGCAATCCCAATGATATAAAGAGTCATGAAGCAGAAAGACAAGATTTCTTCTATTCAAAGGTTTTATGACTAGTAAGGATGGACTACAATATGGAATGAAATAGACCTAATTCCATAATAGGCATAGAAAGTGACCAGCAGTGATACCTCTATTGTTTAAGGACACAAAGTGGTACTTAATAAACTTCAGATTATACCATTTAAAAATTGTTTCTCAACTTTGGAAAATATCTTACATTTCCCTTGGCTACCTATTTGCTTTAGCCTTTAAAATTATGGAAGTGTCATGCAAGCCATCTATAGAAGGTAAATAACAATACTTCTATGAATAGTAGTAATTAAAAAGAACCCATTGTGGCACATTCATTCCAATGCTGCCAGCACTGAGTCAACCATTATATTGTGTGTATGCTAAATCACTTCAGCCATATCCAACTCTCTGCAACCCTATGGTCTGTAGCCCTCCAGGCTGCTCTGTCCATGGGATTCTCTAGGCAGGACTGCTGGAGTGGGCTGACATGCCCTCCTCCAGGGGATCTTCCTAACCCAGGGAAAGAACCCACATCTCCTGCAGCTTCTGCACTGCTGGCGGATTCTTTACCACTGAGCCACTAACATCCAAACCCTGGAGGACCTATCTCTGCTCCTAGAGTTTGGGTCTTTTTTTCTATGAAGAGCACATTCTTACACAGGACAACAGGCTATGAAATGATATGAAAATGTGTGTGCCAGCACTTAGAAAATTCTCCTCCTGAAAGCAGTTTCTAAATGTGGAATCCTTAATAAAGACCTGTAACCTACTGGTCAGCAGAAGCATTTAGGAATTGAAGGCATACAGTACAATGCTTATCCTTATTCCCATTTAGCTACCAGGGTTTTTTTGCTCAAGATTTCTTTTTTCTTTTCCTTGTTCTCTATTTACAATTGTGAGAGAACTCTGTAGAGAAACATCTTGACTAGATGCAGGAGATGGTGAAGGACAAGGAAGCCTGGCATGCTGCAGTCCACAGGGTTGCAGAGTCGGACATGATTTTGCCACTGAACAACAAATGTGGAAAAGCATCTTGACTGGATCTAGGCTCAGTATGGGTAGATGTATCACACACAACTCCACCAATACACCTGAAACTCTCCACGTTTCAATCCTTTTGACAGTCTTCAGCTGAGACTACATCTAACCCTCTCACTTATGTTTCACCTACAATTTCAGGTCTCAGCAGTTCCTGAGAATAAATGAGTTATAGTTATACTTCCTCTTCTCATAAATCTGAAAGAAAGAGTAGGGTGGGTGGGCTTAGGAAATGGACAGTTTCACTGCCAACCCCAAAATAATATTCCAATAGCTGGCTGTTGTGATCTAGAAGATTATTTTTTTAAATCAGTATGTATAAGCCCTTCAGCAAATAAACTCAGAGGATGAGAAGGAGGAGTTGGGGAGAGGAAATGATACTGATGATGACAATGATAGCTAATGCTTTCAGTACCTGTGCCAGGCATTGTTCTAGGTGCTCTGCACTCTGCATGTATTATCTCATTTAATCCTCACACATTCAAAACAATTCCGTGTTAGGTAAAATCATTTTTATCTTCATTTTTTAAACAGGATATAGAAAAACAGGGGGAAAGTTGTTTAAATGAATTTAAAGATATTTCGTTCCTTTAAAGTTAAAACATAAAATTTACACTGATAGACCAATCTTTTATGTGAGATCAAAGGCTGTCATCGACTCTTGATCTGCTAAGTCACATTATTCTCCTTACTCAGACTGTTCCACAATGTTGCATTTATGTAAAGTCAGTGAGAGTTTAAAGATTTTGGTTTATTTAATGGCAGTGAGTGCTTAAAGAGACTTGCAAAGCAAGTTGAATGCAAGACCCTTCCAAATTTTTACATTCATCTGCTACCTTTGCCCTAGGAGATCTTTCACTGTTGTCTACCCACACTGATTTGTTTTAGTGATTCACCTTTAAAAAGTCTTTCCAAAGCAGAAACTTAAATTTCATAATACAAATAGACATTTAAACTTTTTTACTCATATTTCACCAGTTTGTATAATTAAATTACAATTGCACATTCAATTGGCATAAACAAATTTAAAAACAAACACAAATGACTCTAAGTAAGCATAACAGCAAGTAAACAGGGAGACAGAAATCCACCGTATTTCAGAGTTTCCTATCAACCTAAAATAGGAATTGGCCAGGAGGGCTTCTACTATATTCATACCTTCCCTAATCACAAAGAATACTATTTAATAAGTATATTAGGTTTCTGGCAGAATGGATTTACAATTGAAAAATATAATCATATTTTATAGGGAGTTTACAATAATACCAAAATTCTATACTAGGAAGTCAATACATTCCTTCTTATGTTTCTTAAATAGAAATAGTGGGAGCTACTTCACTGATAAAACTAAAGTCATAAAATTCTATCCTAAGATTAATAAAGTGTAACAAAGCCTGTTCCCTACTTTACGTGTGTGAGTGTGTACATATACACTCATACACATAAAAATGTGTAATTAATAAATGAAGAAACTTAGACTTTAAGAAAAAAGTCCCTACCAGAGGAAACCATCACCTTATGTGGTAAAAAGCTCTAAATTTAAAGTTCAGGTTCAACCTGTTACTACTTATTTGATGTGGAATAATTCACTTCCCCTCCCTGAATTATATTTTCCTTATTTAAAAAAGAAGACAACAATACTTGCTCTCTGCACCTCAAGAACTATGGTCAGAATTACATAAAATAAAATCTATGAAAACACTTTACAAACTATCAGTCATCATACATATATAATATACTATTACTAGAAATCCTACCTTGTACTTTGAACATAGAGTCAGGGAGGTCATTTCACAAATGATGGGGCTGAGAGCCCAAAGCCCAAATTACCTTCCTCCTTAGAGTGGCATGGATGACAGAGCACAAGTAGAGAATACTCGATTAACCTGGAAAGGATATCACCAGTCATGAGAGTGGGAATCAATTGGAGATTCAAGAAAGCCAAAATGCCCAGAATGAACTAATGCTGCAGTGGAGACTGTGAACAGAGATAAAATGTTAAAGGCTGAGCAGTTTCATATAATAAGTTCTGGCAGTAATTTTGGTGAAAACATGAGAGATAGAAAGATCAAACCCCCCAGAAGTTCAGCTATACAAAACACATATTATTATTTCATCTTATAGAACAAAATGTTGAAGCCTTTTCAAAGTAAAGAAAATTGCAAATTTGAGATAATTCTTTTATTTATGTGATTCCTTTCTACTGGCTGGAGAAATTAACCATAGGTTAGGAAGTTGAGAAAACAATAGGATGCACGTCAGTAAAGTTCAAGTACTTTAATTGGATTGATTTGGGTACAGTTTGTCTTCCTTTTTCTCTAGCCATTAATCCAGCAGGGGAAAGTGATCTAAACAGCACCATGGCACGAAGGGACAGACCCTAAGAGCCTGTCTCTATGATGACTGTTCTTGCGCATCCAGGCCGCCTATTGAAACTAACAATGCCTGCCTCTGCTGCCGAAGAGGATCATCCAAACTCCGAAAATGAAACACATCACACAAAGGGATGAAAGAATTCTTATTCCACAGGGTTTAGCTTGCAGCTGGTCATGCATGCCAGAGGGATGTGCCATGAGGATGAGAAAGAAGCTTCTAAAGAGAATAGCTGGGGCAGTCAGTCAGACATTTTGAAATACTTAGGGAATTATTCTTTTGAAACTAAGGCAAATAACTAGACTTCTTTACAGTGGAACTTAGAAGAGATTGGTTTTTTTAATCACTAAAATTCACCCAGGTGTGAATATTCTTGCCATTAAAAGAAACCGATAAATTCTAATTGATTATATGTTCTTGGGGTTCCCCATTTATAGTAAGAGATCATTTTATATAATTGATTTTTTTTCCTCAGGGCTGGTACTCAAAATCACTTGGGCATTTAAAACTGTATCTAGGGATAAGTATTGTGTTTTTCAGAAACTGATGCAAGTAACTAAATAATATGCTTATTATACACAATAAAACGCTGATTAGGACCATAGACTCTGAGACTACATCAGAGTTGAAACTGATTTGACTTTCAAAGCATGGTGTTGGGTTCAAGGTGCTCTAATGGCCTGGAATAGTTTCATGGAGTAAGTCTGCCCCACAAAAGATGTACCAAACACAGTTAAAAGTTAAAAGTTAAAAAAAAAAAAAAAAAAAAAACTTCCCTGCAGTCACCATTGCTCCTGGCTCCTCAACTGGCCTCAGCAAGGCATAATGCAGTTTTGAGTTGCCCTGGACATCACTGTACAAAGTAGTGCCAAAAGCAGCACCTAGAATTTTGTAGAGACACACCACAGTGAGGCACCAGCATTCACGGATACACTCACTCCGACCAGTCAGAAACACAAACACTTGCCCGCGTTCCTTAGCTCTTTTCGACTCCTATTCCAAACAGATCATCTTCCTCTATCTACTGGATGAAAGGTAAAAACTCCTTTCATTGCACATAATAGAATACACATTAGATTTAACAATCTCTTTTTACCTATTATACCACTGATTCCAAATAACTTGCTATAACTAGATGTGTAGCTTTATGGAAGTTATTTACTCTAATTTAGCCTTAGATTCTTCATTGATAATCTGTAAATAATACCTGCCTTATGAGACTGTTGTGAAGAGGGAGATAATATTTACCTCATAGGTCAGTTACCAGCACAAACAGTGACTCAATAAATGATAGTCACTGTGTGTGTCTTTCTCTGTAACAGGAGTAACACATAGTTTACAGAAGAAATGAATGCAAAATTAAAAATATTCCCCTACCTTGTCAGGATGCTATTGTTGATTCAACCACTGTATCATTCTTTTCAGGTTAGATCACACTTTATAAGAAGCATTACTTCCTTACAGGATTGAATGAATAGAAGTCTCTGGGAGAAAAATTTTCTTTCCATATTTTCAATCCATTAGTTCTAATTAATGTCCTTCAGACCACTGTAAACAAGTTCTTGTTAAGTGTTTTAACTTTTCAAATAGCTATGATTATATTTAATACATAAATGTTTGGCATTGGAGGGTTTCCATAATTGTTCTAATGTTTCTTATTCTTTCACTTCTACCACAGTTTCAATACTCTCAGTAGCTCTTCTAATTTCTCTCAAAAAGAGAAGACAGTTTGGCTGAAAATTGATATTACAAAAGAAACTTTGAAATATTTTTGAGAAAAATTAATTCTTACTCTCAGTTTTTCTATAGGTGCTATCCCACACAACTGCACAAAATGAATTTCTGAGTCCAACACCAACATACTCTAAAGACTAAAAGAAGCAATCTTTCAGAAAAACCTAAAAACTAATGAGGAAAGAGAAATATATACACACATAGATATAGTATCCAATGAAAAGAGATTATAATGAGGGAAAATGTATGTAAAGAGAGACAATGATATTTAGAGTATAATGGAAAATTATACATAATAAAATAAGACCCACAATTGATTTCCTTTAAGAATTATAAAAATTTCAAATTCAAGCTTTATTCTAGTAAAAAATAAGTTAAATCCCTACCATTAATTACTTCTTTGCATTGTGAATTTTTGCTCTCAAATCTTTATACCAAAATCCTTAATTTAGGTATCAAAGAAGACAGAAGAACATAATATTTCATTCTAAAGGATTTGATCAACCATTTTGAAAACCCAAGTCATCACTTTTTCACCACCCCTTTTAGCAGCACCCATTCCAACAATCACCAGATCCTGTCAATGTTCTTTCTACTCCCACTGTACTATCTAGAATCCTAAGTAATCTAAGTATTTTTATCCTCTAATCTCTGTCATCCATCTTTATGCTTCCAGAATTACCTTCCATAAAAATAAAGGCTCAAGGAACTTCCCTTGCCTCCTTAAAAACCTTGGGTGGTTTACCTAATAAAGTCCAAACTCTAGCATATCATTCAGTCTTTCACAGTATAGCATTAAACTACAACTCATGGTAATTATATTGAATGTAAAAGATATTCAGTAGCAGCTTGCAATGTTCCAGACTCCATAGCAGCGGGTTGGTAGTAGGAATAAACGTGAACCAGACACAGTCCCCATTTTCAAAGAAGCCAGTGCGATGAAAAGGCAGATAAGTGACCTAAATATTGTAATGCAATGAAGTGAGTACAACAACCGTAACTAACAATAGGGTCCTCACAAAATTAGGTAACGCCCAAAGTCAATGAGGAGAAGAGTGAAAGTCATATCTTGGTCCTCTGCTTCTGAAAATGATGGAAGCAACACAGGAGTTAACCTCTTGCATTAAACAACTAAAAATTGGACAAAATATAGACATTAGACAATAGGCAGCACATGACAAGGTCAGCCCCATAATCACTATAACTTGCTGTCAAGACAGAGTTACCAGATCACATCTCAGAGGGGAAGAAATCAAATAGACCCTGTGTTGCCCAGGGCTACACTGCTAATAAGGAGTAAATTTGGGCTTCGATAGCAGTCTTTCTGATTCCAAGGTCCAAGAAGTACCTGGTGGCTCAGAGGTTAAAGTGTCTGCCTGCAGTGCGGGAGACCTGGGTTCGATCCCTGGGTTGGGAAGATCCTCTGGAGAAGGAAATGGCAACCCACTCCAGTACTCTTGCCTGGAAAATTCCATGGACTGAGGAGCCTGGTGGGCTTCAGTCCATGGGGTCGCAAAGAGTCGGACACGACTGAGTGACTTCACCTTTCACCACCTTTAAGTCATTGCTTAGACTGTCCACCTAGGCTAGAAATCAGCTCACTCTTACCCCTCCATATTCTCTTGCCCTACAGAAATTATGTTACAAGGTTTCAGTTTAAACATCACTTCATCCAAGAAAACTCCCCTAATTCCATTGCCCCTAGCCATAGAAAGAAAAAAATCAGTATTACCATCCTCTGTAATACTGTATCTTTTTTGTTCATTAATACTTCATTTTTATTGTTTTGCAGTATTAATTTTATTCTGCTTTATCTAATAATTATATTAGTTTAATCCAATGTTTATCAGGGCTTCCCTGATAGCTCCTTTGATAAAGAATCCGCCTGCAATGCAGGAGACCCCAGTTGGATTCCTGGGTCAGGAAGATCCATTGGAGAAGGGATAGGCTACCCACTCCAGTATTCTTGGGCTTCCCTTATGGCTCAGCTGGTAAAGAATCTGTTTACTGAGAGCTTACTATATTATATTAGTGTTAACCAATGTTTATCAGGGCTTCCCTGATAGCTCATTTGATAAATAATCCACCTGCAATGCAGGAGACCCCAGTTGGATTCCTGGGTTGGGAAGATCCACTGGAGAAAGGATAGGCTACCCACTCCAGTATTCTTGGGCTCCCTTGTGGCTCAGCTGGTAAAGAAATGTTTATTGAGAGCTTAATATATTATTGGTCTATATGATGTACATGAATGCCATCACTTAATCCTTGGGACAGTCCCATATAGTAGGTTCTATTTTCAGCTTCATTTTGTAGATAAGGAAACTGAAACACAGTAGGCTAAATAACTCACTTAAAGTTATGCACTATTTCAAATCCTGAAAGATGATGCTGTGAAAGTGCTGCACTCAATATGCCAGCAAATTTGGAAAACTCAGCAGTGGCCACAGGACTGGAAAAGGTCAGTTTTCATTCCTATCTCAAAGAAAGGTAATGCCAAAGAATGCTCAAAATACCACACAATTGCACTCATCTCACTCTAGTAAAGTAATGCTCAAAATTCTCCAAGCCAGGCTTCAACAATATGTGAAATGTGAACTTCCGGATGCTCAAGCTGGGTTTAGAAAAGGCAGAGGAACCAGAGATCAAATTGCCAACATCTACTGGATCATCAAAAAAGCAACAGAGTTCCAGAAAAACATCTCCTTTATTGATTATGACAAAGCCTTTGACTCGGTGGACCACAACAACTCTGGAAAATTCTTCAAAAACTTGGAATATCAGACCACCTTACCTGCCTCTTGAGAAATCTGTATTCAGGTCAGGAAGCGACAGTTAGAGCTGGACATGAAAGAACAGACTAGTTCCAAAGAGGAAAAGGAGTACATCAAAGCTGTATATTGTCAACCCTGCTTATTTAACTTATATGCAGAGTACATCATGAGAAATCCTGGGCTGGAGGAAGCACACACTGAAATCAAGATTGCCGGGAGAAATATTAAAAACCTCAGATATGCAGATAACACCACCCTGAAGAAGAACTAAAGAGCCTCTTGAGGAAAGTGAAAGAGGAGAGTGAAAATTTGACTTAAAGCTCAACATTCAGAAAACTAAGATCTTAGCATCTGGTCTCATAACTTCATGGCAAATAGATGGGGAAACAGTAGAAACAGTGACAGACTTTATTTTGAGGGGCTCCAAAATTACTGCAGATGGTGAGTGCAGCTATGAAATTAAAAGATGCTTGCTCCTTGGAAGAAAAGCTATGACCAACCTAGACAGCATATTAAAAAGCAGAGACATTACTTTGCCAACAAAGGTCCATCTAGTCAAAGCTATGGTTTTTCCAGTGGTCATGATGGATGTGAGAGTTGGACTATAAAGAAAGGTGAGTGCTGAAGAATTGATGCTTTTGAACTGTGGTGTTGGAGAAGACTCTTGAGAGTCCCTTGGACTGCAAGGAGATCCAACCACTCAATGCTAAAGGAAATAAGTCTTGAATATTCATTGGAAGGACTGATGCTGAATCTGGAACTCCAAGACTTTGGCCACCTGATGGGAAGAACTGACTCATTTGAAAAGACCTTGATGCTGGGAAAGATTGAGGGGAGGAGGAAAAGGGGATGACAGAGGATGAGATGGTTGGATGGCACCACCGACTCAATGGACATGAGTCTGAGTAAACTCCAGGAATTGGTGATGGACAGGGAGGCCTGGAGTGCTGCAGTCCTTGGGATCGCAAAGCGTCAGACATGACTGAGTGACTGAACTGAACTGAACTGAACTAAGCTTCAGAGCAGGAATTCAAACCTAATAATCTGCCCTCAAAGTCCGTGCATACAAGCTAATTGTTTCCTGTCCTACTAGCCTACTAGACTTCTTGAATAGGAACAGTTCATCTAGGTAATCTTGCTGTTTTTATTTTATATCTTATAGCACCTGGGATTCTGTTGTTTTCCATATGTATGAATGAACAAAGGAGAATTCTGAGGCTGTGGAGGAGTAATGATACTGAGTGCCAAACTATGACAAAAGATATCTATAATTCTTTGAGAGAAATTATTCTTTATCCTTGCAACTCCTCTGAAATTTCATCCACAGCAACTAAAGTTCTTTTATGCTCCAGTGATGGAGTCTTACTTCACTCTTAGCTAACTTCAATGTTGACATATTATAGATATATTCTTTTATGTTTATGTTAATGACCATTGTAAGACATTTCATATATTTATTCTAAGCATAGAACAACACTACTAGTAAGAAAAAGAATATAAGAGGTGGGAAATACATGTGTGAGTAGAGAACTGGCAAAGGTAATAATAAAATAGTAACGAAAAAATCAACTACCATTTTCAAACCCTTACCATGAGCTAGGCACTTCATTATTGTTATTAATAATGGTACTATAATTTCAATACATTATCTCACTTAACCCTCACAACAACCATGAGGTAGGAATATAATGATCCTGAAATTCTGGTATTCTCATTTTTTAACAACAGTATCAGATGCCTTAAAAGAGTGTATTCACAAAGTTCACAACCATTTTATTAAAGTAGAAGCTTAAAAATTATGGGACTACATTTTTATCAGTTACCTTTTTTCACCAGTTTCACAAGTGTTATATAATAGACTGGCAAGCACTATTACTCCCCATACGTTAATGCCGTCATGAGTTCATTTGCGTTCAATATCTACTCCACACAAGCTCAATCACAAGTTAGTACACTGTTCACTAAAAAAATATAACCTTGCCAATTTCTCATGGTAGAACATAATGGTTGTTGTTAGTTGCTACGTTGTGTTTAAGTCACTCTTTTGTGACCCCATGGACTATTTCCTGCCAGGCTCCTTTGTCCGTGGATCTCCCGGGCAATAATACTGGAGTGTGTTGTCATTTCCTTCTCCAGGGGATTTTCCTGACCCAGGGATCGAATCCACATCTCCTACATTGCAGGAGATTCTTTATCACTGAGCTACCAGGGAAGACTGTAATATCACATTATATTACATTACATTAACAATGGATATCAGTAATTGAGTCCCTATTATGTGTCGGGCAAAATATTAGGTGCTTTACAATATGATCTCATTTAGTCTCCACCACTGTGAGAGTTTGGTTTTCTTATCTGCAGTTTATAGGTGAGTAAAATGGCTCAGAATAACTTGTCCATGGTCTCACAGTTACTAAGCAGTGAGCTAGAACAGGAGCTCAAACCCACCTCAGGCTACCACAAAAATTAAGAGAACTTTGCAAAGTGGGAATTTGCAAAATTAATACACAAAATAAATAGCCTTTCTATACAGAAACAAACAAACAAAACAAAAAATATCATGAAAAACTGTTTAGGATAAGAAGGATGTAAAAAATAAAGTGTTCATTGCTGAGTCGTGTCTGACTCTTGCAATCCCATGGACTGTAGCCTGCCAGGCTCCACTGTCCATGGAATTTTCCAGGCAAGAATACTGGAGTGGGTTGCCATTCCCTTCTCTAGGGGATTGAACCCGGGTCTCCTGCACTACAGCCAGATTCTTTACCATCTGAGCCACTAGGAAAGCCAAAAAAAAAAAAAAACAAACAAGCAAGCAATTAAATAAACAAATGAATAGAACACCGAACCTTAGTAGCAAACATTTAAAACCTTTATAAGGAAAACTGTATAACACTTTTGAAAGACACAGAAGTTATTTAATAAGTGGAGGGGGAAAGCAGGTTCTTAAACATGAAGATTCAATTTCATAGAGATATTAATTGCCCTATGCTGATTCATGAACTTATCATAATTCCAATAGGGTTACATCAGTTTTATTTTCCCTTTAAAGTCTGCTAGTTCATTAGAAAGTTCATTTAGAAAAACAACTAAGCAAGAAAAGTCATAAAAACCCCGGACAAAAAGAGCAATGGTGGGGGTGAGGTGGGAGGCTAACACTTCATATATTAAAACATGTTCTAGATTTTTTATAATTAAAAAAGCAATAATGGCATATGAATAGATAGCCAACTTTTAGGTTTTAGTAGAAACCTAAAAGTATGTATAGCAGCATAGGAAAAAAAATTCCAATAGAAAAAGCAAGCACTGGATGTATAGAACAGACTTTTGGACTCTGTGAGAGAGGGAGAGGGTGGGATGATGTAACATGTATGATATCATAAGTGAAACAAATCGCTGCAGGATGCTTGGGACTGATGCACGGGGATAATCCAGAGAGAGGGTGTGGGGCGGGAGGGGGGAGGTGGGGGTCGGGATTGGGAGTTCATGTACACTCGTGGCTGATTCATGTCAATGTATAGCAAAACGAATACAGTATTGTAAAGCAAAACAAACTAAAAAATAAAAATTAATTTAAAAAAAAAGCAAGCACTGGAAGAAAACATATATGAATTTCTTTACAAACTTTCAAGTGGGAAAAATTTTTCCAAATGATGCCACAATGACATAAGACTTCACAGTCAATTAAACAATATTAAAGGCAAATGCCTCTTTTAGCCAATAATCATCTCTGTCATGGATTCTACGAAAAGCTAAATCCAACACACCTCTGGGAAATCACAGAAATTGCAGAATTATTCATTAGAACTAACTTTAATACCCTCTCTTTCTTCACCACCATTTTTAAACTCCAGCTCAAAGACTGTAGGAATATAACCAAAACCTAAAAGAATCTAAGCCACAACTACAGAATTTGTTGTAATTAAACTATACTGCTCCATAGCCCCATATAATCCAAGACTTCTTGCATTTCAGAATTATGCAAGCGTGCTAGGTTGCTTCAGTCGTGTCTGACTCTGTGTCCCTCTGGACTGCAGCCCACCAGGCTCCTCTGTCCATGGGATTCTCCAGGCAAGAATACTGGAGTGTGTTGTCATGTCCTCCTTCAGGGGATCTTCCCAACCCAGGGATGGAACTGGCATCTCCTACAGCTCCTGTATTGCAGGCGGATTCTTTACTGCTGAGTCACGGGGGATGCCTCTTCAGTATTATACTTACTTTTAAAGGGATTCCAATTCTTGAATATCTTAATCCACTATTATAGTAAAAAATATGCAAGTGATTTCTATGTGCCCTGTGGCAAGGTAGATATTTAGATTTATCCCATAATTTAAAATAATAATGCAAATGTATACTAAAACTCTGTAAACGATATTTAAAAAAAAAACAAAACTTGTTCTGGAGAAGAATCTGGCTGGATTCAAGCCTGTCAATTGTGTAGCTGCTGACGCACAGCCTTTGAGTCCATGAAAAGACAGCATCTTTGCTTACTCTGAGATATTTTACTTCACCCTTAAAAGTTGCCAAACCTCTAAAATTTGTAAAAAAAAAAAATATGCTTAGGAAGAAAAATCTAGATTGTTGTACATTTTTCCCAACATTTCAAGAGGCATGATATGGATTCTTTGGACACTGAGCATACCATTATTTACTGATTGGAATGTATTTCAGACACAGTAATTACAGTGTCTGATTATATCACCAGAACATACAGATAACATCTACATTTATAAAAATTAGAACTATTTCCACAAGTACCTTCGGAGAAAAAGCTTTTTAAAAAACAACATAAAAATGGTCCATTGGCAAAAGATATGATCAGAGCCTTGCTGTACACTAACATTGCCTTGCAAATGAAAACCTGCGCTCTTCCTTATGATCAGGGTTTTACCCATTTATTTGGTTAATCATTCAAATGGCTAAACAGACCTCTAATTTGAAAATAAAAACCAATTGATGCAATCACAAACAAGTTCTAAAATTGCGGTTTATAAAAATTGAAATCTTGTTCTAAGCCAAAACACACACACAGTTACCTTTTCCTAATCAGAGCATTCATTTCTCCTCATTATGATCTCACAAGCACATTAAAATCTTATTAACATTAATTACTTCTGAGCGCCTATGCATGAGCAGTGACAGTCGTGAGTGTGCGCGTGTCTGGATCATATCTACATTTATATACCTTGCTGCACTTTGCTTATAAAACATGTGAAAATATTTCTGCTAACACCAATTAGCTAATTTCACACACACACACAGATAGTAAACTGCTGTCTCACTGCACAGCCTATCAGACACCAGCAAACATATGGACAAACGGACGGGAAAGAAAGCAGAAACACCTCTTGAATGTGAGAACTAAAACGACTTATACTTGCTCCTCAACTCTTGAGGTGAAAACAAGTTGAGAGAACAAAATAACAAAAAATAAATCATTAACATTTTAAAAACCAAGCATTCTATTTTCTCGCAGATGGGTTCAATGATAAAAATGATAGAGACAAAGAAAAACTGGCAAGCAAAAAGCAGCAGACTCAGGACAGATAGAAAAAGACAAAGGCATAGAAATGAAAGTGTCCTTTTTTACACATGTACACACACATGCACATATACACACTTGCTTTGTATAATCATATTCACATTATAACTTGAGAAAAACTATATATATAATCTTTACTCCGACTGTAAAGTAAGAATAATAGCACACCAGATGTCAAAATCAAACAGGTCTATCTTCACAAATAATAAAATTCCAAGTCAACCTAAAAGATTTATATATTCTATTTATACCAAGAAAATTATATATAGGAGCCCCTCAGTTTTTACAACAGAAACTCTACATAAATGTAGAAAACTAGGTAGTTAAAGCCATAAAACCACATATAATCTGTATCTCTTTGCTTCACACTCTCAATATCCAACGTATTTTACCATTCACACACACACTCCATCAACTTTGGTCCTTCTTTCCCTCATCGTGTGTCTTTTAGTAGGAATATTCATAAAGAATAAACCACTGACCATCACATCCACATTTTTTTTGTTTTATCCATGTATCTATTTTCTCTTCATGGACTGCAGTTTATGCTAAATCCAAAAACCTATGTAATACTGTTGTATCTTTATCCACACATTCTATCTTGAGTCTTTCTGCCATCTTTAATTTCTTTGTTGCCAGTGACCACTATCCCAATGCTATATCATTTTCCCAAAGAAAATATTTCAAAATTCCTATGGAAAACACTAGGCAACGGCCAAAAAACCTCATGTTTAGTTCCACAGTGACTTTCTCAGTGGAAAAAAAAAAAAACTCTTTTGGTCACAATGCCTAGGTTTATAAAAAAAAAGGAAATAACTTAATTCTAAGAATATACTCATTAAATAATTTTAGAATATTTGACTAACAATAAAATATAGTCAAATATATTTGAGACATTCAACAATCCAGTAAAATTAATGTTCAAGATGATTTAAGCAAATATAGCTCATTTATATTTCCAACGTTCAACCTGTGGTTCAGCAGCCTCATCGGCCTAAAGCGTGGCAGTCAATTACACACAGCAATGCCAGTGTGCGCCCTATAGGTGTGCTACGCAACAAAAGTCTTAGTGCTTTCTCTGTGTAGGATATAATGCATATTGAGGTAGAAAGGATAGGAAGCAAGATTTTTTAATCTTCATGAGATATTCAAAATATATGACTGGTATCAATGTGAAGTTTAAAAGAAAGCAAACAATACACTGAATTTTATTTTAATTCAGTGTTAACATGCTCACAACGGAAAAAAAATTAGTAGACATTCTCTGGGAAGTCTAAAACATTCTAATATAATATCATAAGCAAAAGGAGTGTTGAGTTTTTTTTTTTAATAAACTAGAAGATAATAAAATAAGGCCAAATATAATAAAATGGTATCTAAAACTGAGAAAGAGTTATGTCAATTAATTGCCAACTTACCATAACAATTCAAAATAAAACTCATAGACTTTGTATAGGTCAGTAGCTTGTTATAGTACTATTTATGACTTGCAAGTATTCTGCTTTACCAGATTTATCAAACAAAATTAATGGTATCCTTTATAAGAAAGCCTATAGAACTAAGAAAATCTAGGTCTGAAAACCTGAAAAATCAGTCATTGTCTGTCATAACACAATAGCATGCTATGCTTTAAAAAATATATTAATTTTAATTAGTAAACACTTAAGTGTTTGTTTATAGGTCATTAATAGCATAACAGAATCTGGGAACCAAAAATTAAAGTATTAGCACCCACTGACAAATGGAGATTGATTTTATTTTATTTTTAAACCTCTAAGTTTATAGATCAGTGAAAAATTATGAGATTTAATCAAAAAATCAATTGACATTGACATTTTAAAGAATATATTGTATTAAGATATATCCCTAATGATCAGACAAGCTTGGAAAAGGAGGAAGCAGCAAAGAAATAATCTTGATTAAACTTAAAAAGAACCACAATATTCCATTTTCACTCTGCTCTCTTGCAGCCATTTCCCAAAGATCCATTGATACATGACCATGACAGAACAACTAGCAAAAAAGTACAGAAATAGATTGAGACTTAGAACCCATCTTCCCTTTCAAAAATGCTACATCACAAACTGCAAAGACTAGATGGTCAAATTTCAACATCAAAAGTACACTTGACATTTGAACCAGATCTAAGAATTATGGTCTTTGTTTTCCAATAAAAGCTGGTAAACTGAAGTTTACTTAACTCTTTCCTGTGTTTATGAGCTTCTCAAGGATTACTGAAATTAGAGACTACATATGAAAAAGATAGTTCATCATTTCCAAAAAAGATATTCATCCAGATTGCCCTCCAATCCGTGAAATCTGAGATGCCTAAAGAGTCTTCTTTGTGAAAGCCTTACAAATATATCCAAAGATGGTGAGTCCCATATGGCTCTGATAAATGAAACCCGTTATTGTGAATTTCAAGCTCTTCTTTAAAACAAAACACTATTGGGTGGATTTGGTGCTCATGAAATAAAGCACTAATTGCGTGGCCTAACAACACTCTGAATCCTCTCCCTAGCAGACATTTTAAGTTGTGCCAAATTGGTTTTGGGATGTGAACAAATATTCTGGAGCCAGACTCTCACATGCACGCACTACTCCCTGGAAGTAAGTTGGACACTCTTGGAAACTGCATTAACTCTTTCAGGCCACCAGGGAACCTAACTCGCTCAAAATGAAAGTTCTCTTTCAATACGAAAATAAGTCACTCAGTTTCAAGTCAGACTCAAGTAAAAGGTAAAATAGAGAAAAACTGATTTGGGGTCAGTTCAGCAATAAAGTATCCATAGATATTCGATAGCCCCTATACCCCAGTGGATGCTTATTCACATGTATCCAGAAAATCTTATTCTTTTCCTATGTGTGTGCCTAATTTCCGAGACATTAATAAGAGTTCTGTGCATTCAGGAGAAGAGAATTCATTTTAATCTTAATATGCCACATTTGCCTCAGGCAGAGTGATAAGAAACTTTTGTTTCTTTGGTAACCACTTCACCTTATTATAACAGAAAACTTCTTGAATTTTTGTTTCACCACATGAAATATAATTTCCACACTAGAATTTTTTCTATGCTCTCCCCATCATGGTTCAAAATGATGCCTACAGATCTAGAACTGCATATTTAAATGGTAATTAATCTAATCCCATCTCTCACTCAAATTTAAGAATAAAAATATTTTAATAACTAAATATAAGAAAAAAATTATAAATATCAGTTTTTCTTTTTAATCTTAATTTCTTCAGAAGCAAAATAATTTCTTAGGAACAAGAGTTATTTTTTAGGGAATTTTAATTAGCATTTTATTTGCAGCATCTTGAAAATAACATTTCCCATTTAGCTCACTGACAGAGCTCACTGGCTTTTATTTGTCCCCAAATTCCACTAACTATAATTTTATACTTTCAGGTCACTGTCATTCTGTGGCTGTCACTTTCCCCTTTCATCTAAAAGGCTTAGTAAAGATATAGATAAAAGGAAAATTACTTTTTTGGGTAGAAAATAACTAAATGCCCATGGAGAGTTTTTTTTTAACCACTTCACTTCTAGTGTAAGCTTTCTAAGATATATTTTGTTAAAAACCATATTTAATTTCCTACTAATTGGTGTGAATTTAAGAGTATTACCAGAAGCCTATGTTCCATTTCAAAGCCTTATATTCTAACAATTAGCCTGTGTGTACTGCTGCCAATGACTCTATTGCTAAGACAAAAGAAAAAACAAAACCAACCTCATCGGACCCTAAGAGGAAATGAGCTGCTATTTGCAAGAAGATAGGACACATTTGGTGAATCGAATTTGTAGGTGTTTTGGACATCGGTTAATTCAAATTGCAATTCTTAGAAACCAAGTCTGCAAATGTGTCAAGGTGAGAACATGTACCTGACTTTCACTGGAGTTTTTCAGTTCTGAATAATTCTTAAATGTTTCACAATAAAATCATAGAGAATCCATTACTGCATTAAGGCCTATTTGTACCATGGCTGATATAATGGCATTATTGCTATGCTGTGGGCATACTTGTTTAGTTAGTTGCTGGTAACTAAGTAAAACTCATGTTCTAGTTGAGCTTGATACCTAGAATCATACTAATGGTTAAGACGTAAAGGGTAATACTCAATAGGCACCTCAACATCAAAATTGTTTTACCTATTTTTTAAAATAAATATTTATTATATCAGTAAGAAACTGACTGAATACATATTGAAAACTTCCAAACAGAGAGATTCTAAGGCCAAGCAGCAATTTTCTCATGGAGTCCAAACAAAAGGGATATTGGGGCAGTTATAAACCCTTTATAGAAGACTGAGGAGAAGGCAATGGCATCCCACTCCAGGACTCTTGCCTAGAAAATCCTATGGACAGAGGAGCCTGGTAGGCTGCAGTTCGTGGGGTCGCTAGGAGTCAGATACAACTGAGCGAATTCCCTTTCACTTTTCACTTTCATGCATTGGGAGAGGGAAATGGCAACCCACTCCAGTGTTCTTGCCTGGAGAATCCCAGGGACGGGGGAGCCTGGTGGGCTGCCGTCTGTGGGGTCGCACAGAGTCGGACACGACTGAGGTGACTTAGCAGCAGCAGCAGAAGACTGAAGTTTCGATTTAAAGCTCTACTGTGGTCCTCTTTTCCAACCTAAATCCATATAATGACATCAGTTTAGGAAAGACAGTATCAAAACTTGGCATATGTTCTTTTCAAAATCCTATGATTAACAGTAATTACAAGATTTAAAAAAAAAACACACAAAAACAAGCTCTTTCTTTGCATGCATGCTAAGTCACTTCAGTCATATCCAATTCTTTGTGACCCTATGGGCTGTAGCCCTTCAGGATCCTCTGTCCTTGGGATTCTCCAGGCAAGAATACTGAAGTGGACTGCCATTTCCTTCATCAGGGGATCTTCCCAACCAGGGATCAAACCCTGATCTCTTACATCTCCTTCAATGACAGGCAAGTTCTTTACCACTAGCACCACCGGGAAGCCTAGTCTTTCTTTAGTAATACACTTTTACTCCTCCCTCCTTCTGTGCATGTATTTCTATAGGTTCTAGGTTTGTAGTTACCATGAAGCTTAAGTACTGAAGAATAAGCAAAGCTCAAAGTTAGTAGAAGAAAGAAAAATAACAAAGACTAGAACATAAGTAAATGAACTAGAGACTAAAAAGACAATAGAAGAGTCAATGAAACAAAGAGGAGGTCCTTTGAAAACATAAAATGGACAGATCTTTTAGCTACACTAAGAAAAGAAGAGAAAGGATTCAAATAAATAAAATCAGGAATTAAAGAGGAGATATTACAAATGTTATCATAAAAAATACAAAAGATCATGAGAGACTACTATAAACAATTATATGCCAACAAACTGGACAACCTAGAACAAAGGATAAATTTGTAGAAACATACAACCTACAAAGATTAAGTCATGATGGAATACAAAATCTGAACAGACTGATTATAGCTAAAGAGATTGAATTAGTAATCAAAAACCTCTCAACAAACAGAATTCCAGAACCAAATGAATTTACCAGTAAATTTTTTTCAAATTCAAAGTAGAATACCAATTTTTCTCAAACTCTTCAAAAGAATAGAAGAGGAAGAAACTCTTCCAAACTCATTTCATGAGGCTAGCATTACCCTGATACCAAAATCAGACAATAAGAAAATTATAGGCTAATATCCCTGAGACCATAGATGCAAAAATCATCAGCAAAATAGTAGCAGAGTTCAACTGTACATTAAAAAAGATCATACACAATGATCAAGTGGAATTTATTCCAGTGATTCAAGCATGATTGAATATCCACAAATCAATGTGAAACACATTTTAAAAAATGAAGAATAAAAATCACATGATAATCTCAATCAATGCAGAAAAAGCATTTAAAAGTTTCAACATCCATTTATGATAAAAAAATTTTAACACAAGAAACATTCCTCAGCATAATAATGATCATATATGGCAGACCAATAGCTAACATCATATCCAGTGGTGAAAAGCTGAAAAGTTCCTTTAAGATCAGTAACAAAAGAAGAATGCCTACTCTCATCACTTTTATTCAAACAGTAATAGAAGTCCTACTCACTGCAATTAGGCAAAAAGAAAAAAACTGGAAAGATAGAAAGAAAACTGTCATATATATCAGTGTGTGCGTGCATGCTCAATCATTTGTCATGTCTGACTCTTTGTGCCCTTATGAACTGTAGCCCACCAAGCTCCTCTGTCCATGGGATTCTCCAGGCAAGAATACTGGAGTGGGTTGCCATGCCCTCCTCCAGATCTTCCCAACCCAGGGACTGAACCCTCATTTTCTACAGTTCCTGCATTGCAGGCAGATTCTTTACTGCTGAGCCACTGAGGAAGCCTGATATTATATGCAGAAAACCCTAGAGACTCCTACAAAAAAACTATTAGAACTGATAAATGAATTCAGTAAAGATGCAGGACATAAAATAAAAAAACAAATGTTATGTGACCATATAGTAACAATAAACTATCAGAAAAAATTTAAGGAAACAATCTCATTTACAATTACTTTAAAACTAAAATAAAATAACTCAGAATGCATTTAACCAAAGAGGTAAAAGACCTATATACTGAAAACTACATGACATAAATTGAATAAATTGAAGAAGACACAAATAAAAATATATCTCATGCTCATAAATTAGAAGAATTAATATTGTTAAAATATCTGTAAAGTAAACACAGATTCAGTGGAACCCCTAGCAAAATTCCAGTGGCACATTTCACAGAAATAGAACAAAAACTCATAAATGTTTATGGAACAATGAAATACCGTGAATAATCAAAAAAATCCTGAGAAACAAGAACAAAGCTAGAAGCATCATGCGCCCTGATTTCAAACTATATTACAAAGCTATAGTCATTAAAATTGTAAGGTATTGGCATAAAAACAGACACACACATACAATGGGGAAAGGACAGTCTCTTCAATAATGGTATTGGGAAAATTAAATAGTCACATACAAAAAACTGAAACTGAACTGCTGCTTTACACCATACATAAAACTTAACTCAAAATGGATTAAAGACCTAAATATGAGACCTGAAACTAAACTCCAGGAGAAAACAGATAACAAGGTTAGTTGCTTGATATAGATCTTAGAAATTTTAAATCTGTACCAAAATTAAAAGTAACAAAGGCAAATAAAAACAAAGTGGGACTACATGAAACTAAAAGGATTCAGCACAAAGGAAAGCATCAACAAAATGAATGGGGAAAAAATATTTGTAATCCATATATCCAATAAAGGTCTAATATCTAAAACATATTTTAAAAAACTCATACAATTCAATAGCAAAAAATAAAATCCAATTTTAAAAATGCACAGATGATCTGAATATCATTTTCCCAAAGACGACATACAGTTGGTAACTACCTATGCAATAAAACACTCTACATTATTTATCATCAAGGAAATGCAAATTAAAACCACAATGAGATATTACCTCACTTGTTAGAATGGCTATTATCAAAAGAACTAGAAATAAGCATTGGCAAGGATATGGGAAAAAAGAGAAACCTTCTGTATGATGCAGCAGCCACTATGAAACACAGCAGGGAGATGTGCCAAAATTAAAAAACAGAACTAGAAATACCATGAAGTGAGCTCGCTCAGTCATGTCTGACTCTTTGCGACCCCATGGACTGTAGCCCACCAGGCTCTTCCATCCATGGGATTCTCCAGGCAAGGATACTGGAGTGGGTTGCCATTTCCTTCTCCAGGGGAACTTCCCAACCCAGGGATCGAACCCGGGTCTCTCGCATTGCATGCAGGCGCTTTACCCTCTGAGCCACTGGGGAATCCCAGAAATACCATATGATTCAGCAATTCCACTTATGGACTTTTTTCTGAAGAAAACAACAACAACAAAAAAAAAAACACTAATTCTAAAAACTTATGTACCTCCATGTTCATTGAAGCATTATTTACAGAACTCAAGATATGGCAACAACCTAAGTGTTCATCATTGGATGAACGGATAAAGAAATCAATATCTATCTATCTATTCATTGATCTATATAGACAACAAAGGTCCATCTAGTCAAAGCTATGGTTTTTCCAGTAGTCATGTATGGATTGGCAGTTGGACCATAAAGAAAGCTGAGCACCAAAGAATTGATGCTTTTGAACTGTGGTGTTGGAGAAGACTCTTGAGAGTCCCTTGGACTGCAAGGAGATCCAACCAGTCAATCCTAAAGGAATCAGTCCTGAATATTCATTGGAAGGACTGATGCTGAAGCTCCAATACTTTGGACACCTGATGTGAAGAACTGACTCATTGGAAAAGACTCTGATGCCAGGAAAGATTGAAGGCAGTAGGAGAAGGGGGTGACAGACGAGATGGTTGGATAGCATCACCGACTCCATGGACATGAGTTTGAGCAAGGTCCAGGAGGTGGTGATAGACTGAGAAGCCTGGTGGGCTGCAGTCCATGGGGTTGTAGAGTCAGACATGACCGAGGAACTGAAATGAACTGTTTCATCTATCTACCTGTCTATATGTTATTATTTAGCCATAAAAAAAGAATGAAATCTTGCCATTTGGATGGACCTTGAAGGCGTTATGCTAAGTGAAGTAAGTCAGATGTGGTTCAATCGCTGAGTCATGTCCAACACTTGTGACCCCATAGACTGTAGCCCACCAGGCTCCTCTGTCCATTGGATTTTCCAGGCAAGACTAGTGGAGTGGGTTGCCATTTCCTTCTTCAGGGGATCTTCCTAACCCAGGGATGGAACCTGGGTCTGCTGCACTGCAGGCAGATTCTTTACCAACTGAGCTACCAGGGAATTCCTAGATAGAGAAAAAGAAATACATGTGGAATCTAAATATATATATATATATTTTAAGGCTAAGCTCATAGACACAGAAAATACATTGGTGATTGCCAGAGGCAGGAAGTTAGGGATGGGTGAAATGGGTGAATTGGTTTTGTTGTTTGTTTAAAGAAATTCAATTTTTAAAATACTAAGAAAATTTGAAAAAATTATGAACATTATATAATACTAATGTATCAATATCTGTTCATTACTTTTAACAAATGGACCATGTTAATGTAAAATGTTACTAATAGAGGAATTCATGTGTGAGAGAGAGTATTAGAGGAATCTTTATCACTGGCTCATTTCTTTTTTTGTAAATCTAAAAACAAGCAAAGAAATAATAGCCTGTCATTTATTAGGTGTCCATCATATTTTGGGGGCTTCCCTAGTGGCTCAGATGGTAAAGAATCCGCCTGCAATGCAGAAGACCTGGACTCAATCCCTGGGTTGGGAAAATCGCCAGGAGAAGGGCATGGCAACCCACCTCGGTATTCTTGCCTGGAGAATCCCCATGGACAGAGGAGCCTGGTGGGTTACAGTCCATGGGGTCACAAAGAGTTGGACACAACCTAGAGACTAAGCACAGCACAGCACCACATTTTTCATATATAGAGATATGCCATGAACTCAGACCAAATTTATTCAAAGCCATTTTTTTCTGGTTCCATGTTCATTTCTTACATAACTCCAATAAAACAGCGACAAGAGGCTTAACATGATGCACCCTGTTCTTACAGTTCAGCTAGTTCTAAATGAACTTAATAATCAAAACATATTTATTCAACTAGCTTCTGAGCCTGAAATTATAAGAAGAAATATTTTTTTAGATGTTAAAAGACAGTAGCCAAGAAAAAAGAAAAAAAAGAGAAGGAGGGTAAAAGGAGAAGCAGTGTTATTAGAAAGGCATCGTGATCAACAGAGAAGCTGGACTGTCCAGTTGTCTTATTAAAACAAGTAATCTAGTTCCTAGGACTAATCGCAACAATGGAAACTACTATGTAACTTTAGGCAAGTTGTTTAATATCTACTGGTTTCTATTTCTTACTCTCTAAAGCAGGGGTAAATTTCAGACACCAACTGCTTTCTTTATCCCTGCACTGGCTAGGATCTTTTAAAATGTATTCCCTGAGCCAAAACCTCACCCACATGCCATAGTTATTTTCCCTCCTTTTTCCCTGTCTCCTTTGACTCTGCAGAGAAATAAAATTAGCAGTCAAAGTTAAACAAGCCCAGTGGACAAGACAGTCTTTGGTTTAAGGAAATGGATGGAGTAAGTTGTGTTAAAGTGCTCATTTGGCCCCAAGATTCATTGTTGGGATACTACCTCCCACAACTAGCTCCACTGGAATTTTTCTCAGGAAAATGGAGAACTGTTTTAAGATAGACATGCCCTTTAAGCTGGTCTCAAATCAAAATAAATTTAGGATATTCAAAAACACCCTACAAGATTTTCCCTGTGGAGCCTAAATAAATCACTGACCAAATTTTCCAATTTATGCTCTGCTGCTAAATGGGACTTTCTTTAGAAAAAAATACATGTTTTAATTTCTATATCTGAAAAAGGAGTATAGGTGAAAGTCTTCATTTTATGTTTTCACCCTTCTCTTTTCATGGTAGCATTCATTTGTGCAACAGAATTTAAAGAATGCTGTTTGGGAAAGACCACCCATAGAGAAAAATGTTGAAATAAAACCTAATTTTCTAATAAACTTGAAAGTCTGCTAAAGACAGCACTATATCCCTTGCTTAGTGATTTTGTGAGTCTCTTTTTAAAATATACGTTTTCATACATAATTACAGAGGAATCAATAATATACTCAAAATATATGCATACCAAATTTATAAATATTTTCATACTTATTTTCATACTTAAAAGATACGTTTTAGAGTTCCAAAATTGTTAACAACCCTTTTGCATTTAAAATATTATTAAATCTATAAAAACTCACAAATATAACATTTTTAGCAATTCATATGTATACATAGGCTGTCATTTTATACCACAAGGCATTAAAACAAAATAATAAGGATATCAGGAATGCTCAGGAATCAGTTTTTGAATTTTATAAAGTGCTGATGCATTGATTCTATTAATGTTTTTATTTTATTTTAAAGGCAAACCAGTTATTTTAAGACCAATAACATGTCTATGGAGGCCATGAAACTGTTGTGTTGATGGCAGGTCCTACAAGGCAAGATTGAATTTTTCACTCAAATATTCTGTTCCAACAAAGAGTTTCAACTCTCAAATAAAAATATAAACAAAAGATAGTTCACGTCAACTGACCTCCCTACGGCTTTATGCATAGTTAACACCAAGCTTATAAGACTTAAAAAAATATTATTAGACTGATTAAGTGTGGCAAAATGGTTTGTTCCCTACAAAAAAAAAAGAAGAACTTAATTCCCACAAAGTGTAATTAGCAATTAGTGGCTTGTACTTACAAATTGTGGGACAGTCTGATTCTGCAGATTACCTGTAAAACAGAGTTAGAATTGCAGGTACTGAGGGTTAAGAGCACTAACTGTGATGTCAAAACCAGATTGAGCCGCAGGTCAGTCCTGGTTCTGCCACTTGTGCATGCATGTGTGCTAAATAGTTTCAGCTGTGTCGGACTCTTTGAGACCCTATGAATGGTAGCATCCCAGGCTCCTCTGTCTATGGGATTACTAGATTTGAAAACTTGGGTAAGTCACTTACCCATTCCAAACCTGACTTTCCTTATCTGTAAACTGGTTAAAAAAAATACCTCATAGCAAAGACATGGGGGTTAAAAGTAATCCCGTAGAAAACATTTTTTAGTAGCTCAATAACAATTATTATTTATAGTTAAGTTCCTTACCATTCAGAAAACTTGAATTCTACCTACAGTTAAAAATCATTTCTCAATGGAAGAATAAGAAAAAAATTCAATTACTTTTCCATGGTGTAAACAATACTTACACTGTATCAGTAAAGCCCTCTGTGGCCCTTAAAGCTAAACATCATGACTTAACATAATAGACGCCTGCTGCTGCTAAGTCGCTTCAGTCGTGTCCTACTCTGTGCATCCCCATAGATGGCAGCCCACCAGGCTCCCCTATCTCTGGGATTCTCCAGGCAAGAACACTGGAGTGGGTTGCCATTTCCTTCTCCAATGCATGAAAGTGAAAAGTGAAAGTGAAGTCACTCAGTCGTGTCCAACTCTTAGCGACCCCATGGACTGCAGCCCACCAGGCTCCTCCATCCATGGGATTTTCCAGGCAAGAGTACTGGAGTGGGGTGCCATTGCCTTCTCTGAATAGAAACCTAGTAAAGATTTATTAGAGACAAAATACTACGATACTATATAAAGAATATAGATGTCTGAATTCTGGCATTGACACTTAACAGGTATGTGAACTTGGCAATTTATGAGCTTCAAGGTTGTTGCCTGTAACATAAAGCGAAAAACAGAGTATACAATAGAGTTGTGAAGATTAAGCAATTTATGTGAGAAGTGCTCAGGAACTTCTGTTTTCCTTAATTTTGGTGTCATGGGACAAGAGTGGTAATTGCTGTTTTTCAATACTAAACTTTTCTTACATAACAGTACCAATTTACCCTTCTATTTAAATTGAAATTATGTTTAGTGAAGGAATAATGTGAACGATGAGAATGAATTCAGGTGCAACAGTAAATATATTTTAACAATATACTCTAAACACAAGAGTGACTCTCAAAACTTCCAATATTATTAGAATCGACAATGCAATTTTTGTAAAATACAGATGCCTAAATATTAGTCTAAAGATTCTGATATAGGATATCTGGGAGTAGAACCTAGAAATCTGTGCATTTAAAAATCCCCTAGCTGATTATGATGTACAATAGCAAAAAGTAAAACATTTTCTAACATGTGTGGACCAGCTGAAACCTATAAAAGAATCCTAGGAGGGAGAGAGTTCAGAAACCTTAATTGTAACAAACACCCATAGTAATTCTTAAGCACATTAAAGTTTAAGAACTACTGGACTAGAGTCCAATAATACAATACCAAAAAGGTCGATAAAATTTTTCCCTCATGTTTGGTTATTTAAAATTTTTACTCTTTATTTTAAGAAACATCACTCTCAAAAATGAATTTACCAAAAGACATATTGTACAGCAGGGCTTCTTTGGTGGCTCAGGGGTAAAGAATCCTCCTGCCAGAATGGATACATTTATATGTATGGCTGAGTCCTTTCACTGTTCACTTTAAACTACCACATTGTTAATCAGCTGTACCCCAATACAAAATGGCTTTGGTGTTAAAAAAAAAAAAAAGAATCCTCCTGCCAATTGCCAATGCAGGAAAACATGGGTTTGATCCCTGGGTTGGAAAGATCCCCTGGAGAAGGAAATGGCACATATTCCAGTACTCTTGCCTGGGAAATCCTATGGATAGAGCAGCCTCATGGGCTACAGTCCATGTGGTTACAAAAGAGTCCGACACACTAAACAACAACAATATCGTACAGAGCAGAGAAATATAATCATTGTTTTGTAATAACACTAAATGGAGTATAATCTATGAAAATACTTAATCACTATGTTTTATACCTGAAACTAAACTAGTATCTAAAATCAACTAAACTTCAATAAGAAAATGAACTTATAAATGATGCATAAAACATTTATCTAAACATCTATCTTTAAAAAACACTAATTTTAGGGTCATCAACATTGTCATTATTGCTGTTGTCTTTATTATTACAGGTTTTTAAATAAAAACTTGGAGAATTGGCTAAACATATCTAGTCATCGCCAGAGAGCCCATACCACTGAGAAGCACTCCAACTAAGAAATGCATGGAATTCCAGTGTTTTGTAAATTTGTGTGTTTTGCTTTGATTTAGGTCTATAATTATCCATTCTTTCTTTAAATTGTTCTTGAGGTGAAGGTGAAGTTGCTCAGTCGTGTCCGACTCTTTGCGACCCCATGGACTCTAGCCCACCAGGCTCCTCAGTCCATGGAATTTTCCAGGCAAGAGTACTGGAGTGGGTTGCCATTTCCTTCTCCAGAGGATCTTCCCAACCCAGGGATCGAACCTGGGTCTCCCACACTGCAGGCAGACGCTTTTAACCTCTGAGCCACATTGGTATAAAAATGTTCTTAAATTGGTATAGTGCTTTACTATTGATAAAGAAATTCCATATACATTGTCATTTAATCTTCACAATTACCTTGTGGGGTAGATAAGAAGGGTAAAATTTATTATAACCTTTCTGCACATAAGAAAACCAAGCTTAACAAGCCTAAGCAACTCGCCAAAGTCATACAGTTTGTTGTTTCAGGTAATACAAAGACTAAAAACTCCATATATAAATTTCATGCAAAAAATCTGAAATTTAAAACTACACACTCATTTAATATAACACTCAAGTGTTAATAAAAATCTTGAACATCACACGAGTTTAAATTGCAAGTAGTCCATAGTTCTATACCAAATCATAGGTTCATCTTGTTATTTATTATAATTTATTTTACATATAAAGTTTAGAAGAAAGGCTAATTAGCCAAAATCAATTAGCCAACTCCCTTACCCCCAAATTCTTCCTTGATTCTTGCTCTTTTTCATCGCACATCCAATATGTCCTAAATGTTGTACCTGCTAATTGTCTCTTTCATGTGTCCCTTCCCACCTTGCCTTCAGTTACAGCCCTAGTCTCATTTCTTTTGACTTGGCCTGGAAAATCCCATGGATGGAGGAGCCTGGTGGGCTGCAGTCCATGGGGTCGCTGAGAGTTGGACACAACTCAGTGACTTCACTTTCACTTTTCACTTTCATGCATTGGAGAAGGAAATGGCAACCCACTCCAGTGTTCTTGCCTGGAGAATCCCAGGGACAGGGGAGCCTGGTGGGCTGCCGTCTATGGGGTCGCACAGAGTCGGACACAACTGAAGTGACTTACCAGCAGCAGCAGCAGCAACTTTCATTAGTTTTCCAGTCTCCTCACCTCTGCCTGATGCCTTTTAGTACTATTCCTTAGCCATCAAAATAGTCTCTATAAAATGAAAACCTGATCATGACACTTCTTTTCACACAGCTGCTGCAATAAAATCTAGCAAAAATATTGACAAAAAACTTATCTTAAGTATCTTAAAATCAACTAGTCTAGCCTGCCCATTTAATGAATGGGAAACAAATCTAGAAAAGTTAGGTATCTTACCTAAAGTAATATAGCAAATTTACTGGAAAGATAGAACTAGAGATTAACTATCTTTACCCCAAAGTCAACTACAATATACATTCATGGAAAGGCAATACAATTTTGTTTTCAAAATCAAAAACAATCATTTTTAATATGAGAGAAAGTATTGATAAATTTTATAAAGAGATGTTCGGAGAGTGGGTGGTATCTGATGACATTTCTCTAAAGAGAAAAAGCTCTAGAATTACTTAAAATTCAAAAACAAACAATAAAAATAAAACAAATAAGTTATAAACAAGCTAGACATAATCATTTATTCAGATCTCAAACATTTGAGTGCCTCTGGGCTGAATTCCACAGAAAGTTCTAGAGGCAGAAGGATAAATAAGACCCAAACACTATCCTGGAGGAAATCATGGTTCAGTTGAAAGATATGCTTACAAACAATGGCAGTACAATGTAAAAAGTGATGTTACCAAGGTATGCCTATAAAAGTTTCTGTGAGAATGTGCTAGATCAAGAATTACCTCACAGTCTAAAACAACAGGGCCGAGGCCTTACAGGTAGTAAGAATTAGGTGAGTATCTCTGACAATGCCTACCTTCTTCATCCCCAATTCTAAATTAAACACATTCCTGTTTGTGCCTGGAATTTTAAAGTATTTTTAATATACAATGGAATGAGAGAATGGGCAAAGTGAACACATCCTAACTTCTCTCTGCATGTAAGAATTGCCAAATACACTAAAACATAGATTTTCATGCGGCTACTGCAACATTAGAGGTTGAAACAATTTGCCCAATTTTTGCAAATTCCTGTTCTTTCCTTTTCACTGTGTCATGCATCAGTTACTCTCACAGCAATAGGGACACAAGGTGGCACTGTCGTGCTGACATTCATTTCAGGACCCTTTCAAAATGGACAAATTGGAATAAAGGTAGGAGGCCCTATTGCGACAACTAAAACCTGAGTCCTAATCTGGCCTTCTCCTAGGTCCACCAACATTAATAGTGGTCAAAGAAGGAGCAAATCATTTTGCATTTCATGACTACCACATCACGCCTGTATATAAGAGAATATATTCTCTGATGGTTTCTGCAAAATGTTATGTGTATGTTCACAGATTCATTCAAATGCATGTAGTGCAGCTTTCCTAATAGAAAGTTGGAAGTGAGCTGTTTACCACCGGCAAGGCCATGGACATGGACCACCTCTCCACCTAGTGGCCATTGAAGAGGAATGGAGCCATAGTAACCATACTGTGCTTCATTCAGTTAAAATAGCTTTTTTATCCAACCATCCATAGGCAATCATGTCACTCTGTCTGAAAAACAACAACTTTTGGTATACTGCATTCATTGAATTATTCATTAGCCCTAATAATATAGTGTGATATCTACTTAAGCTGAGGACAACAATAGCCAAAAAATTAAAGTGGGTGTGTGGTCTCTTAGATCACCTAAATTGCCTTTATTCTTCCATTATTGCCAACCTAAACTACTCTCCATACATTTGTGATTTATAGGTAGAAAATTCAAGCAGAATTACATATATATATAATTTATAATAAATGCACACAGTTTTTAAGATAAAAGAAAACCTAATAAGGAAATTTATCCTTCATTTTACAGGCAAAGAAACTGAGGAACGGAGAGATTATGATTTATTCAAAGTCATATAATCAGTTAGGACTAGAAACCCGGTCTGCAATTCAACCACTTTAAATCCTTTTTGACATTAGTTGATGCCTCGGTTCTCTAAGACACTGTCTTTTGTTTGTTTGGTTGGTTGGTTGGTTGGTTTGGTTTGTTTATCACACCATAGAGTTTCTCTCAACATACTAGGAAAAAAATTAGTTCCTAAAACTTTCACTCGTGTGTTTTCATGCTAAGATGATAGTATTTTAAAGAAGTCCTAGCACATCTTTATATTTATGGGTATATTCTGAGCCCATCAAAAGAGCATGCTTTTTTTAAACTACGGAATTATTCGTATTTATTTAACATTTAAAAAGTGAAGAAGCAAGGGGACAGGGAAGAGAATGTGCTGCTCAAAACCACTATACAAAAATGGTTTCAGAAAGCTACTCTAAAAAGAAATCTAAATCCATTCAGACTGACATGAAGTTTAGAATTGTTTTTGTTTCATTTCATATAAAAAGCATTTAACTTTATTTTAAGAGAGGACACACATGCATGCACATAAACTTATTCAATCACTTTACCCATTTTAATTAAACTCATGATGCTCCTCTGTGGCATGCCTTGGGAATGCTTTGTTGGGAAGCTTCTTACCAAAAAAAATGAAATCGGTTTACCAACTAGGAAAGTCTGCTCATAATCCCCAACCCAAGGCTTAAAAGGAAAACGGTATGAAGAAAATCTGGCAGTGAACGTACTAGAAATGTGATTCCTTACGACTTTCTCTCCTGTGATCTTCTCTTGGTGGTACCATTGGACTTTCTTGGAGGAGAAGGAGAATTTAGGTAAACAGGCATAGGGAGAAGAAAATGCTGTGTCCAATAGGTCAGATGGCTTTTATTGAGTGTTGGGGAGAAAGTCTTTTTCTTTTATTGCACTTACACATTTAGAAGCTTCAAAAGGCCCCTTTCCCTTCACCTTCAGCTTTACTTATACATATTCTTATCTTCATTTGCTACTTAATCACCTCTATTCTTCTCTCCTCTAGAGATGAGATGAAGGGATAAAGCTTTCTGTTGATTTGAACAATTAGAAAAAGTAACGATTTCAGCTCTTTTTGCCCAATATAAAGCTGGGGTGACAAGTGAAAACAACCCAGAAGATGGAGATGTTAGTAAATATGTGCAGGCCCAAAGTATGTTTATTGGGTCAAAAAGAATTTTAGTGTGTCCAGTATTCAGAAACAGTAAAAAAAAGAAAAAAAAACAACCAACCAACCACATAAAGCCATCCCTGAGATTACCTATATTTGCCTGAAAGTGAAAGTGAAAGTGAAGTCGCTCAGTTGTGTCCGACCCTTTGCGACCCCATGAACTGTAGCCCACCAGGCTCCTCTGTCCATGGGATTCTCCAGGCAAGAATATTGGAGTGGGTTGCCATTTCCTTCTCCAGGGGATCTTCCCGACCCAGGGACTGAACCCAGGTCTCCTGCATTGCAGGCAGACGCTTTAACTTCTGAGCCACCAGGGAAGCCCCTATATTTGCCTAGTTCCTATTTAAACAATAAAAGAGAGGATCATATTCTCATTATTTAAATGTCTTGGTGTCTAAATAAGGGGATTTTGTTTATATTAATAATCATACAGTGTTCATATACATGCATACTATCTCCCAGAAAAATTACTCACCTAAGGGATTCATAGTTTTCTGCTAGTAATAGTTTTTTTTTTAACTTAGTTTTTTTTTACTTAGTTTTAATTTGGTACCTAAGCAAACTGACAACATTCCTTTAACTTTTTCCCACTTGCATTTCATTTATGGAAAGAAGCTCATACTATAAAAGAAATTTGTCAACAACAAATCATAATTTGATTACAATAGCAATTCAGAGAACATCTCTGAAAGAAAAGGAAGAAACAGCAAATATTCAGGTTCATTTAATAAAAAATTATAGCCTTCTAAACATTAGAGAGAACTAAAATTTAAATAATTTAAATTCAAATGTGGTTTTTAAAAAAAGTTTAGATGGAAAATTTCTAAAGAATGAAATAACACTATTATATATTAAGATGAATAATTGTTACCACTTTTATTTTCAATGTGTGGGACATCTTTTTAATCTCCAAAAACCCCAGACTCTATTAAACAATTTTATATTTTTTTGAATGCAAATTCTTACATTAGTTATTTATTATGTAAAGCTTTCAAATAAATTCTTAACATTTTTAAATGCATAATATGTAATATGTATGTTGAATTCATCATATGACAGAATTACACAGTGGCAAAATTACTTGTAGTATCAAGAAAATAAACACAAAGAATAATAATTACCACCGTTCCCATCAAAGTTTCAATGGTAACACTCCATAATCAGAAATTAGTAATACTACCTTTAGTTTCCATCTGGTAAGTAGATGGATCAATGAATTTAGCCGTTGCTCCTTTCTCAGCATACTCACTTCGAAGTCAGTAGCTAACTTTCCCTAAGTTAAAACAATTATATAAGGGTTGCACTGGTTAACTGAACTACAGAATACCCTAAGCTGAAGGTTCAACTGAGTGCCAAAAGATTCCAGAAAGGCAAGTTCCATGTCCTCAAGCTGATTATTTTCAAGCAAACTGTAGAATCACAAAAAAAAGCTTGATCCTAGAGTAGAGAAGAGGTTATGAAGCCAAAGTCAAGCATGATTTTTCCACAGGTTATGTGGAAATAGCACGCCACTTATTCATTATTACAATTGAACAGCTAGAGTGGCAGAAAAGCCCTTTTTTCTTACAGGCCCTTGAATGTTGTTTCTAACATCTGCTGTAGTGGTTACACATACATGATAGTAATAATAGATGGCATTATTTCTTCCCACAGCCTACATTGAAATTAGAAGTAACAGAACTCAAAGAATCTATTTTGATACATTAAACATAACTGACATCAATGTTATTTGATGATTAAATATATAATATCTATGTTACAGGAAAATACATGAATTTAGACTTTCTCTAGGAATTCTAGGATACAGATATTGCCCTTGGGTTTTTGGTAAAGAATTGAAAGGATTTTGCTAGTTATTTGCCATTGGTTATAATCCCTGAGGATTCTGCAACATGCTAGAAATTACGTAAGCAACTGAAATGCATGAAAGACTGGTTTTCAAGAAAACTGCAAAATTCACCAAGTTTTTGCCAAATAAACCAGGAATTGCATATGTAATTTGAAAGTTTGTAGCAAAGAATCAAATGGCCAATGCTGACTCTAGAAACATTATAAATAATACCCAGTGTTGCATAAGCTAACCAAAATGGCTTATACAACATGAAAAAAAAAATCATATAAAAGGGTTGATTTCTAATTGAATAATAACCCTTAGATGTACAAACTTGCACAATTGCTAGTGTTTATTGCCCTTGATGTGGGGTGAACTATTACTATGTAAGCAGTATATGATTTCTATGTGCTTGTGATAGTTACATGGCCATATAAATGAAAATATTTTTCTTTTCAGTGCTATGCAACTTTTCATGCTAATTACATTCTCACTGGCTAAGGACCTTAAGGTGAAATACTACCTTATTCCTTTGTGAAGTTTAATAAAGTACATCTTCCACTGAAAAATGTAGTTTGCTAAAATATGTTTCAAAAGTGGCCTCCAAGACAAGTCAGCTCTAATATCTATTATCGAGTTTTAGACTTAAAAGAGGCCACCCTTGGGACTGAAGAAGGCTGGAACAGTGGCATTCAGAGAATGTCAGCATCAGTGCTTCCTTTGCCAGAAAGGATCACTAGTTAGCAGGATCAGCCAGATGCTGCCTCTACACACCTTGCCAGACCCTGGGGCAATGCATTTGCTCAGGGTCTGAACTTGGCTCCTCTGTGGCAGCAGGACTAGCCGCTACTCAAGCTTGGGTAAGTTCATGAACACAGCCACTGATAATTTCTATATTTATAGAAAGCCAGAACATGTGTAGATAATCACACAATTGGATATTTATGAAGTGCCAGATTTTATGAATACGGGAATTTGTTAATTAGCACAAGGACTAATCATTAAAATTCAAAAATAGATAAATAAACAGGAATACCATTTATTTGTTCAGATTTCAGGGAAAAATATGCAGCTGCTATTCCTTTGATGAATGTAGGCTTCTGGAGAAACAAAAATGTGAAGAAGAAAAGTATCCAAAAGTCTTGAAATCTTAATGAGTACAATCCAAGAAATCACTATATAGTCTTTGTATTAAAAATGACCATAGTGAGTCTCCCCTTAAGTTAAAGAAAAAAGTTTGAACTAACATGTGCTTAGCATTTGAATTACATTGCCTTGCATTCCACTATTTTGGTCCTTTTCAAGGAGTCAAAACAGATTTTCATCGGATAGGAGTTAAAAAGCACATAACACATCACTCAATACCAAATTGTTTTAGCTACAGGGCATGGCAAAGCATGAAATAACTGCTTTAGAACACTTCCTCATGTGGGTGTGTTAGATAACTGTCTGCTCCAACATTAAAACGAAACATACTGTGACCTGACCAAGACTTCGGGCTTTCAACAGGCAGATTTCATGTGCTGATAGGAAAAGCCCACCATAACCAGTAAGGCTGGTTAATGAATTCTTCTGGCACTCTATAGCCCTCCTGTGATGCAAGCCTTTCAGCTTTCCAAATCCCTATGTAGCAGAATACACTGGTTTTAAGTTTACTTATGCACATTTTATAATGTCCTGCCGTATTTAGATTGTGACAGTCCCTCAAGAAAAGGCTGTGATTATTTTTCATGCTAAAAATATTTTAGATCTACTGAAGGCTCAGAATTATAATGCAAAAGAAAATATATACACTTTCTAAAAATCAAACCAACCATAAAAATGACTAAATGTTTACTGTTACTCTTTCTAGAAGGTTAAAGGAAATTTTCATCTTCTCTTAAAAACCTATTTTTTTTGTTTGCTTCTAATTAACCTAAATATGCTTAACATAAAATTTTAAGATGTCATATCCTCAAAGAATCTGTTTCCTTTATCCACACATGTATGAGAATATGTACATAAATATATACACACATGTACACAGGTATCTGTTCATATACATGTGTACAGAAAAAGATAATTATTAGTCAAGAGATATAGTAAAGATTTCTTTTTAAAAGATTAGGATTTTAGGTAGTTTTCATAATATTAATATAGAAAATGACAGGTGCATCAGACATGCCCACTTTGACACTAGTTTTTAAACAAATGTTTGGGTCAAAAGTCTCAAATGGAAAAAAAAATCACATTTGAAACACCATATATTGCATACCATATGAACATACACTCTCAGTAGGTTCCCGCAAAGTTCCCCTTTAGACCTTCAGGGTTTAAAAAAAATCCCTGACAGGACCTGACTGAGTGTCTTTAGCATCTGTACTACTCTTGGTCAAAGCTGGCCTTCCAGCTTAAAAGACAGTTTTTGTAATACAAGCAAATTAAAAGTCTCTCAACAAATTTTTTAAAAGAAAGGGAAAAAACCTTTTAGTATCAAAAGTTCACCACCTTCTTGGAATAATGGATCTTTGATAAACATTTTAGTAGGTTTGAACATCGAGAATGTGTTTGGGAATCTGCTATAGCATCCCAGGTGGGTTAAGAATATTGCTTTATGGACTTCTTTGTGTTGTCAGGGAGGCCTAATGGAATTAAAAAAAAAAAAGTGCCACTTCTATTAAATAAATAATTTATTATGAAAAAGGTGATTATTACTATCAAAGATCTCTATAGATTACCATCCATTTTCATCATTGCTATGTGTATGCTGAAAATATTTGTGTATCTTACCACCTGACTTAATTTTTGTCAAAGGAGTAACAGTTTTACTTTCGGACAAACCCAAATAAAACTCCACTAAGGAGACCATTTCAAATGGACCTATTTAACTACTTCTTTGAATCAAAGAACACTGTTCTGGGAAAACTCTTCAACAATGTCAGCTAGTTGTGAAGGCAACCTTTCCCACCATAAAAAAGAAAAATAAATAATAAAGGAAAAAGAAAGCACCTCAAAACTATGCTTGAACTAACAAATATATTATTTATAGTTCCCGAAATGTTAAATGAATACTTACAGTTGTTGCACAAGATGGCCTGATACACTTCATAGCTTCCACTTTGTAAAAAGATGGCCAGCCCCCGACTCCTCCCTCCCCAAGCATAATAAACAGTAACATACTAAAAGGAAACTGTCCCAAGATAAAAACTTGTTAAGAAAGTTTGCATTCTTACTAACCACAGTGATAGCCCTATAAATGTAAAAGTTCATCTGCAAAATAAAAGTTACAAAACAGAATAACTTATTCCTTTCAAAATACATCCCCAGATATAATATAGAGGAGTATGTAATAATAAAAATAATTACTAGATTTTTACCCACCCTTAGTGACAACCCCTCACCTTATGGCCAATGCCATCAAATAAATATACTGGCAAAAGGTATTTAAACTGCTTCAAGGATTTAAACTGTAAATATGGACTTTAAACTTCAATGTAAAACAAAGAACAAGAGTCTCACTTTAGTAATACCCACGCTGTCACTGCAGCTAAAACTCATTGGCACATAACTAACAAAACCCAGTTTGCAATAAATAAGGACAACATGATATATAGACAGACAGATGGAATTGCATAAACAGACAAGAAAAGCAAAGAGACTGACAAACATACGGAGGGGTCTGTTTTAAAAGAGTGAAAGATACTGATTTATTTGGAACTTCAGTGAGAAAAATAGGTTTGTTTGTAATTATTTTTAAAGTAATTAAACTAATCACAAGGGCACACCCTTAAATAAGTAGGAAGAAAATTAGTAGAGGATAGGCCTCCTAGAGATATTCCAAATTTTAATCTAGCAATAGCTCTGTCAAACTTAAATCTGGAAATTAAAATTCAAGGGAGAAAGAATAAAAGCATGGGGGCTAAAGGAGATGATAGGTAGAGGGGGGATTGAGGGAGCAGGATTTTCTTTTTGGAAAGTTGTCTGCCCTACCTTCTTCCCCAGCGCTGAGTTTCTCTTCTCATAATCGGTGTCTCCCTGGAAGTACAGTGTGAGTGGTAATGACTGCCTGCCTCCCTAATGAGTCCATTTTCCTGCTCTTGATGTTGTGTATATACACACACTGCAACCTACCTTACAAACCACAGAGACGGGAAGAGAGAGAGAGAGCAAGAGAGAGGGAGGGAGGGGGGGCAGAGAGGGAGAGAGAGACAGAGACAGAGCAAGCGAGTGAGAGAGAGAGAAGAGGAGAGAGAGAGAGAGAAAGAAAAACAGAAAGAAACAGAGAGAGAAAGGCACAGACAAAGCCCTCCTACCAGACAGCAGACAGCCTTCCTTCCCCTATCCAGCAAAATGCAACTCGTCTAATGCAGCAACAGGTTCAGTATTGCCAGACTAACAGAGTGAAAAAGGTATATTCTCTATAGCATTACTGCTGCAAATAAACAGTTTAAGAGCAGCTGGCTCCACCTTCTTTATTTATGCTCCATTATGAGGAATGCATTGTTTCAGTTCTGGCATACAGTACATGTAATTATCATAAATATATTTTTGCATATTAGCAGGAAATAGTGAAATACATAGCCTATTTGTGCAATCTTATAAATTTATTTTTTAATGTGGAAAGAGTGTCAACAAATCTGCTCTGACAAAAGCCTAGTAATGATTTTAAAGTCAAAGCAGTCTTAAAGGAGGCTCTGAAAGAAACAGACTCCATACAATAGGAAAACTGATCTCAGACAAAACTGATAACTGCAAAGAAGAAATCATTCTTCAGTAAATAAATCAAGACCATCGCAAAATCGCAGACAGAAAAAGAATTCAGTTGAATTAAGTAACTAATAGATTGGTACTCTAGAAGGCAGATCGGTTTCTTATTTGAAGCATATCTATCTGTACAAACATCACAGTGCCGTGTACTTTGTGTGAACAGGTGCAATGCATATAGTACATAGTGTTACAACAACAGAAATAAATCCCACAAGAGGCTTCCATCACTAGCAGGACAAGATTTCATAGAATATGGATCTGAAACCACAGCAGAAACCCCCTGCTCTTTTATTAGGAGGGAAAAATAAAAATATTCAATGCTTCTAAATAAAGCTTCCTTAAAAGAAAAAAAGTGTTTTTCTTTGTCTGATGCCTCTAATCATTTTTTTCTTTTCGCTACATGTTGCTTGAACCAAAATAATGCTGATACTGCACTCCTTATCCCATCACGTGTTTCCCCACCCCTTCCCCCACTCCCAGGTGCCTTTTCTCCCATAAGTGATACATTTGCAGCCATGGAATTACAAAGATCAGAAAACAGAACTAGTTTCAAGCCCTTCTCCTTGTCTCCTAGATTTTTAAACTAGACTCTGCCTGTATACCTAGATAGCCACCTTTCTTAAAATATTTCTGTACAGTTTGGCTGTGTGTCACTTAGGGAGAACTTAGGAACAGTACAATAGAGGCTAAATATTCTAAAGAAAATTTATATAAAAATGAAAAATATAATTGATTCTGACCTATTCAAACTCTGCATTTAAGCAACAATAATTAAGTATATTAATTGTAAAATCACCCTTTTTATTTGGTTTCTCTCTCAAAGTAGGATGTGTTCCTTTGCATAAACAAAACTACTTCACTGTATAAACATCAATTCCTTTGTTTAAAAGTACCTTTTCAAAACCAAGGAGAATAAGAAGACAGTATTTGATTTCTACCAACAGAAACCAAAAGGAATGTAAAGGACCATGAAGTCTATTCACCTTTTCTAAAGAACAACCAGTTAGTTGATTTAAAAAAGAAAAACAAATATTTTGGCTTAGTGAAAATGCACAACATCTCAACAGTTTCTCCATATCTGCATACTTTACTAGATTCCAAGCACAATAAGTGACATATTCTTAGTACTTTCTAGAGTTCAGGATACACTTTCCCTGCTGAAACTGGTAACTCATGCATTAAATTAACCATTGCACCACATGAAACAATAATCGTAATTGACTACCAGGCTCTGAAGTTATTAAGTTAAATTGTTTCATATGTTGATATGCCATGGGGCAATTTCATCCTGTAGAAAGATTCTAAGGTGGAAGTTAAGAACTAGTTTTGGTCCCAGTGTTATTACGAATACTTTGTGTAACCTCAGCAAGCCATGTAGCCATTCTCAGTTTCACATAAAAAATTAAATTAAATTTAAAAGGAAGGAATTGACCAGGTTAACATAATAATGATAATGATGATAGCTAAGGCTTAAGTCCTTACTATGTGACAGGCACTCCTATAAGTACTTTGCATTTATTAACTCACTAAATCCTAATAATGACCCTATGAGGTAGGCATTATTTTCATTTTCCAGATGAAGAAACAGAGGTTAAGTGATTTGCTCAAGATCACACAGCAAAACAGTAATGAGACCTGAATCCAGCCTGTCCGGTTTAGAGATCATGTGTTTAATTTCTATACCATATTGTCTCCCAATATCTAATGCTAACTCAAACTTCATTTACCCAGAAGATTCTGTGGTTATGAGTCAAATACAACATATCTTGATGTCTCCTCTTACCTTGCTTACCAATATAGCATGGTGCAAATTTTTCTTCTAATTTACACCCATAACTCTCAATACATTTGGTTTAAGTGTCTAGTAATTCCAATCCCAAAGAAAGGCAATGCCAAAGAATGCTCAAACTACAGCACAATTGCACTCATCTCACATGCTAGTAAAGTAATGCTCAAAATTCTCCAAGCCAGGCTTCAGTAATACGTGAACCATGAACTTCCAGATGGTCAAGCTGGTTTTAGAAAAGGCAGAGGAACCAGGGATCAAATTGCCAACATCCACTGGATCATAAAAAAGCAATAGAGTTCCAGAAAAACATCGATTTCTGCTTTATTGACTATGAGAAAGCCTTTGACTGTGTGGATCACAATAAACTGTGGAAAATTCTGAAAGAGATGGGAATACCAGAGCACCTGACCTGCCTCTTGAGAAACCTGTATGCAGGTCAGGAAGCAACAGTTACAACTGGACATGGAACAACAGACTGGTTCCAAAGAGGAAAAGGAGTATGTCAAGGCTGTATACTGTCACCCTGCTTATTTAACTTGTAAGCAGAGTACATCATGAGAAACACTGGGCTGGAGGAAGCACAAGCTGGAATCAAGATTGCCAGGAGAAATATCAATAACCTCAGATATGCAGATGACACCACCCTTAGGGCAGAAAGTGAAGAGGAACTAAAAAGCCTCTTGATGAAAGTGAAAGAGGAGACTGAAAAAGTTGCCTTAAAGCTCAACATTCAGAAAATTAAGATCATGGCATCCGGTCCCATCACTTCATGGGAAATAGAGGGGGAAACAGTGGAAACAGTGGCAGACTTTATTTTCCTGAGCTCCAAAATCACTGTGGATGTTGCAGCTATGAAATTAAAAGATGCTTACTCTTTGGAAGAAAAGTTATGACCAACCTAGACAGCATATTAAAAAGCAGAGACATTACTTTGTCAACAAAGGTCTGTCTAGTCAAGGCTATGGTTTTTCCAGTGGTCATGGATGGATGTGAGAGTTGGACTATAAAGAAAGCTGAGCACTGAAGAATTGATGCTTTTGAACTGTGGTGTTGGAGAAGACTCTTCAGATTCCCTTGGACTATAAGGAGATCCAACCAGTACATCCTAAAGGAGATCAGTCCTGGGTATTCATTGGAAGGACTGATGCGGAAGCTGAAACTCCAATACTTTGGCCACCTGATGAGAAGAGCTGACTCACTTGAAAAGAACTTGATGCTGGGAAAGATTGAGGGCAGCAGGAAAAGGAGATGACAGAGGATGAGATGGTTGGATGGCATCACCAACTCAAAGGACATGGTTTTGGTGGACTCCGGGAGTTGGTGATGGACAGGGAGCCCTGGCATGCTGCAGTTCTTAGGGTCACAAAGAGTTGGACACAACTGAGTGATTGAACTGAACTGAACTCTATTTTAAAAGGTTACATAATCAATTTAACCATCTTTCTTTGTTTCCCAATGTCCATAGTATATGCAACCATTTGCTTGAAGTGGAAAATATAATAATTTGTAACCAATAAGGCTATCAATTCATAAAGCCCAATGGCAACCCACTCCAGTATTCTTGCCTAGAAAATCCCATGGACAGAAGGAGCCTAGTGGGCTAGAGACCGGGGTTGCAAAAGGGTCAAACACAACTTGGTGACTACACAAGAAGTAGCATTACATGTAGTTCCCATACATTATTCTCCTCAAAGCCCGGTGTTTAAAAAAGTAAAAGAAAGAAACTTCTTAAAGTTTCCCTAGTTCAAATATCAAATGCTAATGCAAATGACTGTTTAAATAATTAAATAATAATATAAAATATAATTTAAAAATTCTTATTTTCTATAGCCTGAGAGGCATGAAAAGCAAGGATTTAATTATAAATGATTTGTTATAGATGCTGAATAATATCCTATGATTTTTATGTAGTTGGTTTTAACTTTGAACTATTTAGATATATTCTGAAGACTTTTACACTAAAGTTTTATTCTGCAAGAATTTAACCACTCTGATCTTTGTGTGTTAACTAAACATGTATTTTGTGCCCAAATATGTGCCAAACTACTATACTAGAGAGTGAAAACTGAAGATAATACTTGTGAAGTAGTTTCTGCTTGTGAGGATTTCACAGGCTGGTGGGGGACAGACACGTAAAAAATATTAGAACAAGCAGATAATTTTGCCATTACTTCCTGTAATATCCCATGTAATGCAGTGCTTTAAACTTCCTGCACTTTCTGCAAAAAACTAAAGTGAAATTAAACAAAACAAGCATGTATGCCTAAATTTAAAATATGCCTTATGAAGGACATGTGTTTGTGTGTGTGAGTGTGCGTGTGTGTTCAGGGTACTGAGGTTAGACTGGATAGCTTTTTCTCCAACAGTGTGGCTTAGAGACTCATTTAGTAAATTTTGTCCATTGTCCCCAAGGTGCCTAGTAAAGAGTCTTCTACAAGTATACAGTACATGTACTTCTTTAATGATGTGGAAATCAGTGATACCTACTGCCCTGGAGCATCAAATGCCATTAATTTTAGGGTTACAGTGTAATTTGATCAGAGATTGTTGACTTGGCAAATGAACACTTCCAAAAGTAAATAAAAGATGGAATTTTTTTTAATTTTGAAAACAAATCAACTAAATTCAAAAACATTTGAATATATACCCCTAGCCCAGGTATCGGAGAAGGCAATGGCACCCTACTCCAGTACTCTTGCCTGGCAAATCCCATGGATGGAGGAGTCTGGTGGGCTGCAGTCCATGGGGTCGCTAAGAGTCGGACATGACTGAGTGACTTCACTTTCACTTTTCACTTTCATGCATCGGAGAAGGAAATGGCAGCCCACTCTGGTGTTCTTGCCTGGAGGATCCCAGGGGTGGGGGAGCCTGGTGGGCCGCCATCTCTGAGGTCGCACAGAGTTGGACACGACTGAAGCAACCTAGCAGCAGCAGCAGCAGCAGCAGCAGCCCAGGTATACTTTTGCCAAGTCCTTTCTCAGGGATCATTAATGTTTTTATATTATGTGAAGCTAAACAGGAAAAAAAATTGGAATAGCTTAAGGTTGTTCACAAGAAAATTCCCAAAAGATACCTTTATTGCCTAGATTCAAAACAAAAAAAAAAAGAAGGGGGAGGAGTGAAAATATGAGTCATGTTTCAATAATGGACATTTTACTTATCCATTATTTCTTTCACATATGTTATTATTTCTTTACATCATATGTTCTAGTATAAGTCTGAAACTGGCCTTAGAGTTCCTTGTAGGAATGGAACCATATCCTTTAGGAAAAATAGATTTTAAGCTGGCTAGGGTCAAAGAGTAAAACCTGAATACTTCTTTATGTGTGTTTAAAGTGTGCTGCTGAGAATTAAATAACAGTTTGAAAGTAGAGAAGCATAGAAGTGAGACGGGAGGAGAAAGAAAGGAGAATCACAGGAAAGAGGGGACAGTGAGAAATTCCCCAATGTCAAGGTGGCCACAGATGTTTGTTTGTTGTTGTTTTTTTTCCAAAGTGTTGCCTAATATGAAATTCCAAGAAGTCTGTGTTTTTGCAATACAAACCTTCTTTCCCAATGTGGAAAGCTTGGTATATTCTAAAACCCTGTTTATTAGCTTGTCCTAGTGTGTGTGTGTGTGCGTGCACGCACATTCAGTCGCATCTGACTGGAATCCCATGGACAGTAGCTCACTAGGCTCCTCTGTTCATGGAATTTTCCAGGTAAGAATACTGGAGTGGGTTGCCATTTCTTACTCCAGAGGATCCTGCCAACTCAAACTCGGGTCTCTTGTATCTCCTGCACTGACAAGCAGATTCTTTACCACTGCGCCACTTGAACTAAGATGGAAAAATCAAAGTACAGCCATAGGAATGTATGGCTCCTATGCTATAGCCTCTGAAAACATAGGCACTTCTTAATGAGACAGTACATACCTCAGAGTTGCAAAGAGTGACCAGTGGCACTTTGAACAGTGGCCAGTAAATGGTGAATAGTGAATAGTAAAAAGCCAAAAGTCTCTTCTACATAGAATGACTTGGATATGGCTATGAGTCAATCACCTTTCCCCCCCAACAAATACACAGGAGAAATATGGTCATGTGAGAAGACACAGAGATTGTCTGAATTACAAGATTACTATTGACTATTATTGTTGTTATTAAATACTACCTCTATAAACTGATCTTAAATGACATGAATATCTTCAGAAATTTAGAGGAGAGTACTTTCATGACACAATCAATACAATTTTAATCAAAAAACTAAAAAACATAAAAATGTCATTCTCAATATCTCCCTGGCTCTAGAAAAATGTATTAGGTATATATACTAGATTAACTCTATCTGCTCCCTGCTCAATCTTCTCTCCTAAACAATCTAGAACAGTGTTGTAACTGTCTTTAAAGTTTCAACACTTACATAATAATTAATTCATATGTACAGATTATATTCAGTACACAAGGAAAAAGAAACAGAAACTACAGAGGGTATTTCACAGAAGTTATAAAAAAGGTATCTTAACTGCTATAGACATTGTTGGTCCAGCAGGTTAGCAGGATCCCCACTGTTATGCTTGGTAACTCTATATGCAAAAACTCAAACTCCATATTGTTCTCATCTAAAAAGTGGCTACTATTAGTAAGGATGCATTCTTATAATAAAAGTTACCACTGTTGCAGAGAGTCAGGAACTGTACTTAGTGCTATATAACCAAGTAGTACTACACAACTGCACTTAATGCTACATAGCTGTACTTGGTGCTACATAACTCATTTAACCCTCCCCACAGCATTATAAGAAAGGTACTAGTAATGTTTTCACTTATAGATGAGGAAACTGAGCCCAAAGTCTTGTAGCAAGTAAGTGGTAGAAGTCAGGCATAAACTCAATCCAAATGGAATTTGAAGGAATAAAGGGAGTGGCTTGACAAAACTACCCCAAAATTTTCTAGAATAAACAACTGGCCAGATTAGGAAGAAATCTGGGGAGAAAAAATAATGATAAGAAACAAGCCTGAGAATAACTATATTCCCCAGATAATTTCAACATTTATTTTAAACGTATTTGAGAAAAAGCACACACATCTCAAAATAAAATTTAAAGAAAGGATATGAAGAAAAACAGAGTATAAATAAATAGCTTTCAAACAGGATGAAAGAAGCACCAGGAACCAGTTTGATTAAAGAGCTGGAAACATTAATAACAATCTGTCCAGTAATATTGAAGCCAGTTATTAATAATAGAGTCAGCATGATAAGAACCTGCTAGCTCCTCTGAGGCAACAGGCCACAGGGATAATTCAAAATAGGTATAAACGATATCTCTTATTTTTAAGAAAGCTCATTTAACCCTGATAAGTTACAGGTTTACAACCATAACCTTTGAAACATATAAGGTTATATCAAATTTTTGAAAAGAATCTAAAATCTCAATCTTATTCATTTCTATTAACAACAAATACAGGAAAACCTCATTAATCAGAGTACATACAATCAGAATGTATAATGTATCAGATACATTTACAGGATTCTTGTGAAATAGAAATTTTGAACTACATTATACTTTAATAATTATAATGGTTGTTCCAAAATAGGTTATCGAAACATATTCTACTTTATGTTGAACAGCTATAAATTTAGGCTTATTCTTAAATTAAATGTAGTGCCCTCCTCTATTTCAAACTGGTGATATTTTACCACTTAAAATGTAATAAATGGACCTTCCACAACACAAATACACCCAACATCATCTATGTAGAATATGAACATAAAATAAGTGTCTCACCAGGAAATAGCTTTTATTAGTAATCAATAAGAGAAGAATACTGCCCATAATTAAATCTGCATTAATTATGAAAAGGGTTATGAAAGAAATAAATCATCATTGTGGATTTCATTTTAGAAATTTAATGATCTGGGACTTCAATACACATTACTTATGAAGTCATACCCAAAAATTTGATACAGAAATAAACTGAAAAGCACTTTAAGCTAACATTTTAATAAAATTCATGTGGTTTTGTATAAAACAAACTTATTTAACTATACTCCCTCCACCAATAAATGCATTTAATTCAATATGCCATTCAATAATTAATGCTATAGCAGTTAAACTAAATGTTTACAATATACTTGAAAATAAAATATAATAAAATAAAATGTTAAATATTATATTTTAAAAAAATTCTGAAGTTTCTCCAGTGCTACATTTACCTGAAGTGAAAGTCGCTCAGTCATGTCCCATTCTTTGGGACCCCATGGACTATATACAGTCCATGAAATTCCCTAGGACAGTACTGGAGTGGGTAGCCTTTCCCTTCTCCAGGGCATCTTCCCAACCCAGGGATCGAACCCAAGTCTCCTGCATTGCATGCATATCTTTACCAGCTAAGCCACGAGGGAAGCCCAAGAATACTGGAGGGGATAGCCTATCCCTCTCCAGGGGATCTTCCTGACCCAGGAATGGAACTGGAGTCTCCTGCAGTATGGGTGGATTCTTTACCAACTGAGCTATCAGGGAAACCCCTATTATTTTTAAAGTTAAATTAATGAGTGTATAGAAATAATAAATTAGACCAGTTTTTAGTCAGTGGTGGGTGATACCTAAAATATTTATAGCTGGAAAGGCATGGGCATAGACCAGTAAGAAATGTTACTGTAACTACAAATCAAAACAGATACTGGCTATAAAGAAACGACTTATTGCCGGTGTGTACCTCCTGAAAAACAACCCTAGCTTTAGATAACAAACCAGAATCTATTTTCTAAAACAAATTATAAAATTTGGAGGAATATGTGTTTCACTACTGAGCTACTACCCCTGTACTCTAGACCAATAGATTCTCCAATTTTTAAAAATATACATCCTATCAGTAAAAGTATTTTGAACTCTATATAGATCATTTGTCTGTTGGTTCTCAACTCCGTTCCCACCTCTTCCATCCTCTCTTATGTGGCTGAACTTGAAAACTACATTTCCTAGATTGCTTTGCTGGGATGGGTAGCACTGGCAGATGATTAAAGGGAATTTTTTTCCCTTCTGTTTTTGAAACCAGCAATCGCTGCAATGGTGTTTCAGCAGCTTCTGTAGCACAGAGATCTTGTAGCACAGATCTTGGGATCTGGCTCTCAGGACTGCTGGCTGCAGCAACAGGACCACAGCTGCAGAACAGCAGCAGCCATCACAGGTGACTGGAAGCTCTACCAGCCTTGGCAAGTTCAACAGCACTGGAGAAACTGTGTACCCCTGGGTTCCTGCCCTGTCAGTAGGAGTGTGGTTACCTGGCTTCCCGTGAAGCAGTGGCCATGGCGATTCTAACATTCACAACCTCAGTGGTGCTCCAGCTTCCTCAGCAGCTCAGTGCTCATAAGCTCTAGTTAACCAAACTTTCCATTGCTTTCTACAGGTGTTAGTGTTAATCTCTCAGTCGTGTCTGATTCTTTGTGACTCCATGGACATAGCCTGCCAGGCTTCTTTCTCTGTCCATGTGATTTTCCAGGTAAGAATACTGGAGTGGTTTGCCATTTCCTTCTCCAGGGGATCTTTCTGACCCAGGGATAGAATCTGGGTCTCCCACATTGCAGGCAGATTCTTTACAGTCTGAGCCACCAGGGAAGGCCTGCTTCCTACAGGTGCTCATTGCTAAATAACACTGCCATCTTCTTTTCTTTCCTCCAGACTTTCCAACACTTTTGCAACCAATTCCTTGGATTAAAATCCCTCTATTCTGAGTCATGTTTGTTTCTCTGCCTGGGCACTGATTAAATATAAGCCCATATTCCAATATATACAATTATTTATAAATTATAGACTTATGCTACTGTTTGTATTATATATATAAAATATATATAATAAACATATTATATATATGTATTATAGAACATATGGAGTAATAGGTGTTTTAAAGAATGAGATAAACAAGAAATGAACAGTTTTTAAAGAAAACTTTAATGTTTTATTTATCAACAATTTTCAAACATTCTTGTTGTCACTAAGAAAAACAAAATTTTTAGAGTATAATAAAATTAAATATTTGTCATTCTTGGTATTTCAGCTTTGTTTTATCCTTTATGAAACAGTCATTTGAAAATCTGGTACTATGTTCAGGTTATTGTTATATTTAGCTGTAATGGTTGTCATGGAGGGGGGAAAGCCTCACAAAATAGTAGATCCAAATGGAAGAAGAGCATCATTAGCTGTGCTGATTAAATCACAATACTCAATTTTCAATCCAAACCACCAATTGTATAAAAGATTTTGTTGAAATTTGGCTAGTAAATTTCCATCTTCCCATGTGTCAACCAGTCATTCTGAAAAACTAAGAGGTACATGTAGCACCTTTATTTTTTTTAACCAAAAAAAACTGTTAATCTATTTAAAGATTTCATTTGGAAGATTTTATAACAAGTTATAAAATTCTGTTTCAAGTTTTAAAAAACATTCAGATACAGTTTTGTGCAGTTTAAAAATTATACAGAACTAGAGTTTTACAATTACATTGACTTTGGCAACAGTCACACAACTTGAAAATAACAACAAACATTCAATATGAAAATGTCCACTCCATACTATGGATCTTTCAAAGAGCAGTTATCTTCTCATTCACTGTAAATATATTTTTAAAAAAAGATCAAGTATGTTTTTTTTCCCAAAAATATATGTTAAGAGAGCACCTGTTATCACAGCAAAGGTCAGCAAAATTAGAATTCTTATTCTGTAAAAGAAAAATGCATAACTGCGACAACTTTCATATCACTTCTCAATAATCTCCCACTGAATAACCAGTAAACCTCAAGTGGTGCAAATATGACAGCTACTCTCCCATCTTACTATCAAGTATTGTAAAGACTCCACTTCTATATTTGATTCTGTTTTCTACTACATTTTAAAGATTTTATTTTTAAAAAGTCACATCAATGACACCCTTCAGCACTTGTGCATCCTTTCATTTTAATTGATTTGCTGAAATAGCTCGCTTATATGTGATGAGTAGATGAATTTCATGTGTGGAAGTTGCTCGGTAATCTTATCCAGAAATCTTTTTCCATTCCAACCACACCGACCACTCCAACACTACAAAACTATGTTAACATAGTTTTTTCAGAATGCATTTTTTAATTAGAGGGTATTTTGATGCTTGGCAAGTATCTTTTCCAGTAATCCTTTTAGTGATTCATAAATCATAGTTCTTTGTATTACTGAAATTGAGCCTATCAAATATCATTGGTTGAAATGCTAGAAACAATGATATTTCCATGTACCTATACAATGAACCTTTCATACTATATAATTTATTCAGATACTTATTTATTCAAATCTTCAATGTTTTCTATGCATCTTCTAATACCATTTGCTGACAAATAAATGTGATACTGCTTGCTGTCATATTTTTCATGCATTATTTCACAGTCTTTTTTCTCAAGGCATGCCATATACTCAGGGTGAGGTTCACCCCTTAATGATAGTGAATGTTAAGTCCAAATTTCAAATAGACCTCTTGACATTATTTTTGGTTGTACTGTGCTGTGCTTAGTCGCTCAGTCATGTCAAGACTTTTTGCGACCCCATGGACTGTAGCCTGCCAGGGTCCTCTGTCCATGGGGATTCTCCAGGCAAGAATAATGGAGTGGGTTGCCATGCCCTCTTCCAGAGGATCTTCCCAACCCAGGGATGGGACCCAGATCTCCTGCATTGCAGGTGGATTCTTGATACTGTCTGAGGCACCAGGGAAGCCCAAGCATACTGGAATGGGTAGCCTATCCCTTCTCCAGGGATCTTCCTGACCTAGGAATCGAACTGGGGTCTCCTGCATTGTAGGTAGATTCTTTAGCAGCTGAGGTACCAGGGATGCCCTATTTTTGGTTGACTTAGTGTCAAATATGATTAAATCATCATTTAAAAAATTCTGTAATATAGCCAACAAAAGATTCATATAATGCATTAGAGATATTCTTGTTGAAATGTGCTTATTAGTATTTATCTTTATTCTGCTATCTTTTCCCAGAGTTGGTTTGTTTTGTGAGAGTTTATCTATTTAACACTGGACAATGTAATCCAAGACCCATCACAAGGCACAGATAAAATTTAATACCTCAAAATCTTAAAGCAAATCAATGCCCACCCCCACCTCAGAACACTTTATATAACTTACAATGTGTATAAATGATACTTTGACAGTGTCAGCAACAATCTACATATTAGTAAACTTTAATTTCTTAGATTTTTAAAAAATAAAAAAATATATAAATTTTCAGTAATGTGTTATGGAAAAACCTGAGTGAACATTTTGGTCAACCCAATGTTTCCAACAAAATAAGTTACACTATGAAAAGCTGACTTGGAAGTTAAGTGTGACTTGGAAGTTAAATTTTCTTAACCCATGCGTGTAATCCACATCACTTTGATTACTCAAACTATTAATACATGGAACTCACCTTTTCTCAGACCCTCTCTAGAGAATAAGAAATGTTTAAATATTGGTTTCCATCAGGATATTTTGTGCATAAAGTAGGCAATTCTCATCATGAATTTGAAATCATGATGGCCTAGATATTATATAATATCAATTGAAATGTATTAAATATATTATGTAAATATATTAAATGTATTACATTTAATATGTGTACATTACAAATATATATATAATACATTTAATATATTTACATAATATATTTAATACATTTCAATTGATATTATATAATATCTAGGCCATCATGATTTCAAATTCATTGATGAGAATTGCCTACTTTATGCACAAAATATCCTGATGGAAACCAATATTTAAACATTTCTTATTCTCTAGAGAGGGTCTGAGAAAAGGTGAGTTCCATGTATTAATAGTTTGAGTAATCAAAGTGATGTGGATTACACGCATGGGTTAAGAAAATTTAACTTCCAAGTCACACTTAACTTCCAAGTCAGCTTTTCATAGTGTAACTTATTTTGTTGGAAACATTGGGTTGACCAAAATGTTCACTCAGGTTTTTCCATAACACATTACTGAAAATTTATATATTTTTTTATTTTTTAAAAATCTAAGAAATTAAAGTTTACTAATATGTAGATTGTTGCTGACACTGTCAAAGTATCATTTATTAAATGATACTTTGACAGTGTCAGCAACAATCTACATATTAGTAAACTTTAATTTCTTAGATTTTTAAAAAATAAAAAAATATATAAATTTTCAGTAATGTGTTATGGAAAAACCTGAGTGAACATTTTGGTCAACCCAATGTTTCCAACAAAATAAGTTACACTATGAAAAGCTGACTTGGAAGTTAAGTGTGACTTGGAAGTTAAATTTTCTTAACCCATGCGTGTAATCCACATCACTTTGATTACTCAAACTATTAATACATGGAACTCACCTTTTCTCAGACCCTCTCTAGAGAATAAGAAATGTTTAAATATTGGTTTCCATCAGGATATTTTGTGCATAAAGTAGGCAATTCTCATCAATGAATTTGAAATCATGATGGCCTAGATATTATATAATATCAATTGAAATGTATTAAATATATTATGTAAATATATTAAATGTATTACATTTAATATGTGTACATTACAAATATATATATAATACATTTAATATATTTACATAATATATTTAATATGTATTATGAAATAAAATAAATAACATTTGTTTCACCAAAATTAAGAATTTTTATTTCTTTATAAAATACTCATTTCTTAAATGCATTACAAACCATTAATGTTCTTTGTGATGCTTCAGATAAGTGATCTGAGATAACCTAGCTAGTGATATATAATATTTAGTTACTTAATTATACCTGAAATTTCACAAAGTTTTCTGTTCAACACACAGTGCTGATTAAAAAAAAAGCAAATCATTTTGAAATATTTAAAGAAAGTAAAAGGAGGAATAATAACTATAAAGCATCATTGTATCTTAATGAGAACTTGAAAGATTAGCTTTTCACCTTATTCTCAATTATTCATGGATGGTACATTTCATCTCTAGGTGTACAGGAAGTAGAGTGTTTTAGTGGAAAAAAAAACATGGGCTTTAAGTCAAATAAACCTGAATTTGCATCAGGTGTCCACATTTACTAGTTGTGAAAACCAAGTGTCTCATTTTCCATGATTTTATTTCCTCATTAGGAAAAATGAGGCACATGTAGTCAATGAAAATAGATACAAAGTGTTTGACCCATAGTAAAAATTCATTAAATGATAATATATTTTCTCCTTTTATTCCTAAACCAGATGTCCTCATTTTTTTGTGTATTATGAATCTCTTCAAACTAGTAATGATTCACATCCACAATTTATATTTTGCCTGTCATATAACAGCTTAAAAACTTTCTTCACATAATTACTGAATTTAACCCTCCCTGCCACACTATGAATTGGACATTATCCTAATTTTTCACAGAAATAAACTGAGCTCCAGAGAGAATAAATAATTTGCACTAGATCTCGCAAGAAGTTAAAAAATTGAACTCTCACCTACCATTCTGTAAAGCCTGCTTCCCCAGCCTCTAAAAAAAATCCTAGCTAGAACTAACAAACAGAATGTTTTATACTAAGAAAATGATATATCTAATGATAATAAACATTATTAAACTATTTACATAGGCCCAAACTGAAGTATATATGAATACAAAGGGCATATTCACATTATTACTATTAGTGGTTCTAGGATCTGAGAATTTGTTTGGTGAAGCCAAATATTTTTGAATACATTCCTAGAAAATGGCTTTTTATTAAAAAAAAAACAACAATTAACAAAGATATACTCATATAAAAACTTGTAATTGCTAGTATGGTCATTTAAGGTGGAGCTTGACTTTCAAATAAAATTTGGAATGTAATTTTATACTCTTCAGTAAACCCTAAGTTTTCTATTTATTTCTTCCCAAATGATATTATAAGATAAATAAATTTTGGAGATCTATGTACAGTAAGCTGATTATAGTCATGTACAGCATACTGATTATAATACTGTATTATATACTTGCAATTTGCTAAGAGAGTAAATCTTAAGTGTTCTCACCACAAAGGAAAAAAAAAAAACTAACTATGTGAGGTGATAGATGTGTTAATTAACTAGATTACAGTAATCATTTCACAATGTATAGGTTTATTAAAATATCACATTTATACCTTTTAAGAAATCATGCTGTACAAGCTAAATACATTCAATTTTTATCAATCATACCTGAATAAAGCTTGGAAAAAGTTTTTAAATAAAAAGTATACATAATCTTAAAAAAAGCAGTTGTCTGTGAGCACTGGAATCATACACTTTGTTTTTAAATACTTTTTGCATTTTCAATACTTTCTATACAGCACATACATTATTTTTACAGTTATAAAATATATTAATAATTATTTTTCATAAAAATAATCCTGGAAAATAGGTATGTCTAAAGTACTGGGTGGTCTATTAAAACAAGGTCACCATTTCACTGAACCAATTCTGAAAGAATAGCTGATTAAGAACTTAAATAACCACAAGACTCTCAGGATCACATTTAAAAACTCATTTCTTTGAGCCCTTAGTTTCTTTTGTATCTGTTTCTTACTAATTAGAAGAAAATAAAGTATAAAAGTTAAAGGTGTATGGGTTCTAAATTCAGACTGCTTAAATTCAAATCTTGGCCCTACTACCTCAGACAATTCCTTTAATATCATTAAATCTTTTTGTCTTCATCTTTAAAATGGGGAAATAAAGAACCTACAGTACAGGGGCTTTTGTCTAATATAGTAATCCAAGCATTGGTAACAACGAGCATTTCTGATATGAGAAACATAAGGTTCACTGTCCCACAACTAGAAAACCAGAACCAAGATTTAAATCCAGTAGACTATTTCTGGAGTGTGCATGCTAAGTCGCTTCAGTCAAGTCTGACGCTTTGGGACTCTGTAGACCACAGCCTGCCAGGCTCCTCTCTCCATGGGATTCTCCCAGAAAAGAATACTGGAGTGGGTTTCCATGCCCTCCTCGAGGGGATCTTCCCAACCCAGAAATCTAAGTGGCGTCTCTTACATCTTCTGCCCTAGAAGGCAGGTTCCACTAGCACCATCTGGAGTATAAACCCTCAAATGTTAAACCCTCAATAAGCTCATACACATATGAAATGTTTAATAAATCTTAGTTTGTGGTTTTGTGCTTATTTCTAGTTTACCTAAATGTCAACCTCTAATGTAGGCTGAGTGAGTGAGTGATAGTATCTCAGTCGTGTCTGACTCTTGGCAACCCCATGGACTGTAGCCTGCCTGGCTCCTCTGTCCATGAATTTTTCCAGGCAAGGATACTGGAGTGGGCTGCCATTTCCTTCTCCAGGCTAATGTAGTTTAAACCTTAGTAAAAAGTGTACTATTCTGTGAGTAGTGTTGCTAATGGGGAAGTCTATGCATGTATAAGGGAGGAGTACACGGGGAATCTCTGTACTTTCCTTTCAATTTTATCACAAACCTAAAACTGCTCTGGGATTCCTAGGTGGCCAGTGGTAGAGAATTCACCTCTCAAGGCAGGAGACATAGGAGATGCAGGTTAGATCCCTGGAGAGGGAAGATCCCCCGGAGGAGGAAATAGCAACTCACTCTAGTATTTTTGCCTGGAAAATTCCATGAACAGAGGAGCCTGGCAGGCTATAGTCCAAGTGGTTGGTCACAAAGATTCAGACATGACTGAGCAACTGAGCCTAGTAGAACTTTTCTAAAAATATAGTCTTTAAATGTAATATGGTATCCTGGATAGGATTCTGGAACAGAAAAGACATTAGGTAAAAACTAAGGAAATCTGAATAAACCATGTACTTTAGTTATTAAACACTGGTTCATTAATTGTGGCAAATGTACCACAGTAATATAAAATATTAAGGAAAAATGAGTGTGGGATACATGAGAACTTTGCATACTAAGTGCTCAATTTTTCCATAAATCTAAAACTATTATAAAAAATATCTATTTGAAAAAAATTCAAAAAAAAAAGTCAAGAAGAGTTGTTCTGGGAATGCAAACTTAAAAATTAAGATTTGAGGGGGATGATACTGTCAGGATGCATTTAGTTCAGACGGGGGCAAAATACAGAGTATCCCAGTACCTTAACCCAGAAAAGGCATTTTTAAAAGATATATAGCTTTGAATGGTTAAAAATTCTCACTTGGGAAATTGAAGAAGATTTGAGATTAGAAACTTTTAAGGAGTAAATTAAACATCCAGAGTCATAAAGCTGGTCTGTGGGAAAGCATGACTCCTAATCCAATGCTCTTTCTACTATGACACACTGACACAATAGAACTTGTTTGCCTTAAGGCAGAAACTTGGTACACTGAAGGAAAAAAAAAAAGAAAAAAGTATTGATAACAAAATGGAAAATCTTTGAGTCAGACTCAAGTATTTTATCTATTATGGCAAAGAATAGGCAGAATTTAAGAACAGCTTTAACTAGAAAATAAAGAGACTAGAGATTTAAAAGTAGATGAAACTTCAAAATCAATGGGAAGTGATGACAGGCTTCTCTGTCTGTAGTTTCAGACCTGAGCTTTTACCTTTTACATAGTAATACAAAATAACTTTAAAGCCTGGACTGACCACATTAAATAACATAAAATTATAATGTGTCAAGTGAAGGTCAATTTTATAGTCTGTGCCCTGAAATTCCCTGAATCCATGTCTTCTTAAAACTAGGCAACAAACCCATCAGTTGGTTGAGTTTATTTAATTTTTATTATTTTGATTGCATTTAAAAACTTTTATTATAAAAATTTGAATCACACAAAAATAGTATATAACAATGAATTCTCTTTTACCCATTATATGCTTCTAATAATTCACATTTTTACCTTTCATATTTTACCTATTGATTGCATCTTGTTTTTTTCTTTTTTTTTCTTGTAGTGACTGAACTAATTTAAGATGAAGAACAGAACCATCTTTGGGGAAAGGAAGAAGAAAGGATGGAAACAATATTTTCAGTCTGCTATTCCATTGAGACTTGAACCAGAAAGATTCCAGACTGTAAGGCAAATAAATACAAGAGGCAAGGATGATAACAGCGAAAATATGTTAGTGGAATAGCTTAGCTATGTTATTTGACAATCAATGAAACTATTGTCTATGAGGAAGGAGGGTATTTTAAAGAACTAGTTTCCAACTTTTTAGTTTGATATTAAAGTCTCAGTTTATTGTGAAAGCTCAAAGTTTTTATAATAAAACATTTTATTTCCCATTAAGTCTCTTTCTGTGCTTGAGAAAGTTTTCCCATTTTTAGATTTTGAAATTTTTTTTAAATTTTATTTTTACTTTATTTTACTTTACAGTACTGTATTGGTTTTGCCATACATTGACATGAATCTGCCATGGGTGTACATGAGTTCCCAATCCTGAAATTTTAAATTAGAATATAAAGTGACTTTGGCAAGTTCAGTGATATTTTTTGTAATCTTAATAAAGGTTTCTAGACATTGGAGAATAAAAATCTCACCTAAGTTTCCTGTCTAACTGTTGAAGGTGGAGACCATTAGAAGCTGGGTATGCAGCAAATATAAGCATATCTAAAACATCTTCATTGAACAGATTATGTGAACAATGTCATGCTTACCTGTCTTGGTTTTCATCATGAAGGCAACAAAAGGCAAAAATTAGCAGGTAGAGATTGAAGATGATGGGGAAAGAAGAGTTAAAATGAAATAACTAGCAAGGTACAGCTTAAGTTTTAAAGCACAAATCTAAATATCAAATAAACATTCTTTTTCTCAAATTTACATCCTTCTGATTTACTTTAAATTAAAAATCCAATGACCAGAGACACATTCTTCCTCTATATTAATTACCAAAATGTTAGCATGTAGCTATCTCTTGCTCTCCATTCTCTCTTAAATTTAGAAAAATTTCCTTAAACATAGTCCATCCTATGTTGCATGTAAATTAAGTTAAACTAGATCTAGTACAATCCTATATCTCTGGGGCTATCCTTGGTTCTCCACAGATTTTAATTCACTCAAAAGTTATCACAATTCTGTAATGCCTTTATATGCCCTGCTGTTCCATAGTATCTAAGTGCCTGCTTTTTCAATAAACAGTTGTCTATAAAGATAATTCACACATTGAGTCTACTCTTTGCTCTTTCTGACCACACATTCCCACAATTGCTGCACAGTCTGAGTAATATATTTCTATACCTTGTAAGTATCTCAGTGTCCATCCCCTGCTTGCAATCAGTTTTTCACTAGCCTACATTTACAAAGCTAGACCACTTTCCAACTACAACTTCTAAATTCTGCCTTCTCTATACACTGATTTCCAATACTGAACACCTACTCTTGAGGCAAAACTATATCAATTAAAAGGTCAGGGCCAGGCAATTTTATCTCAAAATTCCAATCACTGTGGAAAACATACCTGATTTTCCATAAAGTTGTAACTCTTGTTTCTTGATCACAGACTAGTTCTGTGTGCTGTGCTATTATACACCTCTCCCTACTGCAGCCACTCCAGGTCAATGAGGAGTCTTTCTTCTACTTTCTTTAAATCCATATCCCCTTAAGATATCCAGTCAGCACACAGTAGAAAAATTAGGAGTCTCATATATCAGCTCTCTGTCACAATCTCTTCATATTTTTGTGGGCACTTACTTTCATCCGTCCCACAGAAAACTCTTTTTCCTTAACATCGACATATCACATAATTTAACAAATACTATTACCAAGAATAGCATATTAATAGTTGAATATATTTTGATATGTGACTTATTAGTAAAACATATTATTTACCTATCTGATTGTATATTTTTATTTTAAAAATCTACATAGACACAGAATAGAAAACAAAAGAAGCATTAAGAAAACAAAGGATTAAGAATGGAGGCAGATTAAATTGTCAAAATCAAGTCTTTATAGAAACAGTAAGCAGAATACTTGTCAGTCCTGACAAATATGTCACTATTCTGGATATCTAAGGGAAAAGGCAAATGAATGAGGGAGGTTCCACTAGCCAAAGCTAAATATGACCTGAGAGCTCTGATGCCACGTCACATACACAATCAACATATTACTCAAAACCAGTAACTATACTTTCAATCTTCCACTTCTAAGACAATTTTACATACTTTCTCAAGCTTATATATAAGCTTGCAAAATATATATATATATATCTTATATATGTTTATATATATACACACATATACATATATTTTCTATTATGTCTCAAGATGACTTTGATGATAATGTTTAACTGATTCTCCTGAATAAAAATAGTTGGTGCTAAGGAAAAACAAAAGAAGACCGAGGTATTTAATCATCAGAAAATTAATTATGTTGAAGGATAGCTCAATGAAGTTTTTACAAGGAAACACTCCTTAGTAATACCTGGACTTACCATCTGAATCCCTAGTAAGTGAGTTACCACGCTGCTTAACATCTTTTAGCCTTTGTTTACTCATCTGTAAAGTGGCAATTAAGAATATTAACTATCTCATGGAGTTGCAAGGAACCAATGAGCTAAAAAATGTTAAATATTTAAAAACTGTCTGGCATTTGGTGATATTAAAGACAGCTAAAATGGATGAGATTCCATGGGGTAACATATTTAGATTCACAAAAATACTCCCAAAAGTATTTTAAGTGAGTAGTATACATTTTTATTTTCTTAAACTGAAGAAATTATGTTATCAACTTGGAATCCTAAAATAAATAACTGAATTTGGAGTGGTATTCAAGTTGAATTAGCTTGACTACTATAAGACTGGCATTCTATTTTATTGTTTTTTGCTTTTAAGTTTCATAGGCTGGCTTCATCAACAAACTGCAAGCCAAAATAAACATTACTGTAAGAAATGCTTTGGATAAACTTAAAGATATTTAAAATTATGCATTGATAAGTAGGTTGTATACATAAAGAATGAAGCATATAGCTTCTAAACTAAATTTTAGTTGGGTAGGGGGAGTCTGACATTTAAGGAACGATAGAACTAAAAAGATGAATTCTGGGAAACGCTCCCTACCACACAAAAGAACATATTATAAAGCTCCAGTAATTAAGAAAATGTATGAACACAGGGATGGTCAAATCTATCAAGATCACAGAAAAGAAAGTCTATAAATAGACCTTCACTTATATGGACTCTTGCAACGCATTTCACTGAGGAAAGACCAGAACATTTATTAAACAAAGCTGTAAAATTTTGTATTCCTTTAGAAAGAAACCTAATCTTTGATCCATATAATATACAAAAATCAACTTCAGAGTATGATTTAGCAAAAGAAAGAAAAAGCACTAACCATAAAAGAAAATATTGCTAAGTATGATGACATATTTTCTGTTCATTGGAATATCCTATAGGAAATGAAAGGATAAGTTATGAGGTAGCAGAAGAAATAGAATTAGTATCTAGAACATATAAAGAACTGGTATTCAGGATCTAGTTAGAAGTGAAAGAAACTTCTTTCCTGAGAAGAAACTGAAAGAATATTAAGAATTAAGGATAATATTCAATACTCTGTAATGACTATATGGGAATAGAATCTAAAAAGAGTACATACATGTATAACTGACTCAACTTTCTGTACAGCAGAAACTAACACAACATTGTAAATCAACTATACTCCAATAAAAAATTTAATTTTTTAAAAAAAAAGGAATTAAGCGATAATCACTTTGGTTTCTTGAGCTGAGATCAACTGATTACTAGAAAACTTCCTTGCAACTTCCTATCAAACTGAAACTTGCTTTGGGGGGAATAATCATTGGTGGTTAGAAAATTTTTTGAAAAGAGATAGAAAAGAACAGAATTAAAAGATGACTGACAATGACATATACATCTAAGTATGCATAAAAAGTCTTCTAAAAACTTCTGCTCTAGTAACACTAGTATTGTTAGACAAAATGAAGAGATATAATAAAAATATATCCATCACAATTGCTGTTAATTTCATATTTGATAAAACAATCAAAACACAAATAGAAAGTACGGGCTTCCCTGGTGGCTCAGTTGATCAAGAATTCAACTGCAATGCAGGAGACCTGGGTTCAGTCCCTGGGTTGGGAAGATGCCCTGCAGACGGCACTGCTACCCACTCCAGTATTCTGGTCTGCAGAATTCCATGGACAAAGGAGCCTGGCAGGCTACAGTCCATGGAGTTGCAAAAAGTCAGACATGACTCAGGGCCTTTTACTTTTTCCAACAGAAAATACAAATATAATGATTAGAATGACTTCGTTAAGTAAAATAGAGAATATCAAAACGATTAATTCAGATAGTTCTACCACTGACTTTGAATAAAGTCTATTGAAAGAAATGCAGACAAAGATTGGTATCTCTTTTAGGATCTATCTTGTCAACTTTCTTATAATATTGTCTCCACTGCTGGAGGGGCTTTCCTGGTGACTCAGACAGTAAAAAATCTGCCTGCAATGCAAAACTCAGGTTCAATCCCTAAGTTGGGAATATCCCCTGGAGAAGTGAATGGCTACCCACTGCAGTATTCTTGCCTGGAAAATTCCATGACAGAGGAGCCTGGTGGGCTACAGTACATGGAGTTGCAAAGAATAAGACACGACTGAGTGACTAACACTTTCTACTACTGGAAGAATAGCAGAGAAACTGAAGGGAAATTAGACAAGCAAAATAGCAAGAATATTTATGGAAAATTACTGGGGCAAGAAAAATTTTAAATGAGAATGTATTCTTGGAAAGTGTCAAGCATAATTTAATTAGACTTAGAGAAACAAGTCCCTCCACTCCACTTTTTCCAAAACAGAATCTAAGTATTCCTAACAGTATAGCACAGTATAGTTTCTCTAGTATTAAGATTATACCTGTTTCTTCAATAATGCAAATGGTTTTACTCTTTTGTAGTATTATTTTCAACCACAAATCTATAAGTATTTCCTGATAGTTGCACACACCCCAAAATTAGCCAATGGCACAACTTGTGTCTGGTTACTAAAAGATGATAAAGCTTTTACTATTTATTTAAAGCATCCATGCTATAGGCACTGTTAAATGCAGCTATAAATTACAAGGGGAGAGTTTCTAATGAACTATAACAACAGATTACACAGCTGTGCTTAGCTGTCCAAGGCCATTTATTAAGTTAAAACACAGTGCAACATTATTATCACGTCCAGATGTGATGAAGGCCCAGACTTCCCACAAAACACGAATATCTCTATACTAAAATGAGGACATCAGGGCATATACCTAAATAAAGAATTTCCCTTAACGACCAGCAAAATAAAGAAATTCTGGAGACTCATCTTAAATTTCGAGCAATTGAATGTATTCACACTTTCCATAGATTCCACTGTTCTGTCCATTTGATGCTTTGATAGCTTCATCAGTATACATTCTATTATGGATATGTCAAGAGACGCAACATCAAATACATATATGGTGGTGGTGGCTGGTGGTTTAGTCACTAAGTCGTGTCCAAACCTTGCGACCCCATGGACTGTAGCTACCCAGGCTTCTTGGCCTATGGGATTCTCCAGGCAAGAATACTGGAGTGGGTTGCCATTTCGTTCTCCTGATGCTAGGAGGGATTGGAGGCAGGAGGAGAAGGGGACAACTGAGGATGAGATGGCTGGATGGCATCACGGACTCGATGAACGTGAGTCTGAGTGAACTCTGGGAGTTAGTGATGGACAGGGAGGCCTGGCGTACTGCGATTCATGGAGTCGCAAAGAGTCTGACACGACTGAGCGACTGAACTGAACTGATTATATATATACACACACACATATCCATTAAGTGTAAAAACTGGCCACCTTCAGATTTTTATCATCATCATTCTTTGCACAATTAATGATGTTTTTCAAAGCACTTATATATTTACTCCTTCACTTGAACCTCAAAGACTGTGTAAAGTAGGTGGTGAAAATACACTATTGTAAAGATTAAGATTCTGAGACATAGGAGTCAAGTGATTGTCTGAAATCATATTACATGCTAACTTTTTATTTTTAAACATCCTTCAATGCTTTCATTTAGATATTTTATTACCTTATTAAAATTATATTGTACCTAAAATCTATTACATAAATCAGCAAGTATTTATCAGTCAACTTCTATAAGCAAGTATTCCATTCATGCATAACTGTTGTTATAATTAATTTGTGAAATGATAGGGGTAATATTAGAAATATTTAATGACACAGAAGGTACCTATCAAAGAAAATAAACACTGAACAAAGTGAAACACATCACCTAACTTTCACCAAGAGACATCAGCTACGTTATCAGCCCTGACATGGAATGATCTATGCAATTTGATTTGATATCAAAGTATAAATCATCAAGTCTATCTGGCCTAAAATGCTAGACAATTATCTAAAGATTTTTTAGAACATGTAGAAAATTCTAGTAGCATGTGACACAAAATTAAATAAACCACAAATGTAAAAAAACAAAACAAAACCAAAAACCCTTGGTGCCAATACTCAGAAATATAAAATCATCACCACCAAAATTAGTCATAATACCTTTAAACATTTTAATTTCTTCATACATGTATAGCCAAAGATACTTAATTTTATTAAAAGCATAAGTGGGGTTTTGAACATGTTGCATGCTAAGTTGCTTCAGTTGTGTTTGACTCTTCATGACCCTATGGACTACAGCCCACCAGGCTTCTCAGTTCAAGCAATTCTCCAGGCAAGAATACTGGAGTGGGTTGCCATGCCCTCCTCCAGGGAATCTTCCTGACCCAGGGATAGAACCCATGTCTCCTATATGTCCTGCACTGGCAGGCAGGTTCTTTACCACTATCACCATTTGCCTATTTCGGAAATTTCATATAAATGAACTCACACAGTATGTGGACTTCTGTGTCAGACATCTTTCATTTAGCATAGTGTTTTTATGTTGTATCCTTGTTGTAGCTTGTACCAGTATGTCATTTCTTTTTACGGCTAAATACTACTCTATTGTATACATATTCCACTCATTGTAACGTATACCCATTAGGGCTTCCCTTATGGCTCAGCTGGTAAAGAATCTGCCAGCAATGTAGGAGATACACATATCCATTCACAATCTGCCCAATATATTAGGTTCAATCCCTGGGTTGGAAACCCATTCCAGTATTTTGGCTGGAGAATTCCATGGAGTTGCAGAGTCGGACACGACTGAGTGAATTTCACTTTCACAGTTTTCTTTATCCATTTATCAGTTGATGGAGATTTGAGCTTCTTCCACTTTTCAACTATAACGAATAATGCTGCTATGAACATTGTGTACAAGTTTAATGTGAACATATGCTTTCAATTCTCTTCCACTTCAGAGTGTAATTATTGGTTCATTTCTTTTTTTTTTTTTTGGCTTTTTCATCTTTACACGATTATGTATTGTATTAGTTTTATCAAAGAGCCAGCTTTAAGATTGATTTTTATTACATTTTCTTTGGCATTTCATTAATTTCATATTTAAAAAATTAAGTTGCTTTTCTTCTCTTATTTTACTGTTTATTCTACTTTCTTAAAGTTCCTACATAATCCTTTATTTTCCAGCTTTCTTAATAATGAAGGTATTTAAAGCTATCAACTCTCCTCTGACAACCTCTTCAGCTGTTTTCAACAGCTTTCTACATATTCTTCTCTTCACTGTTTTACAAATGATTTCTTCTTTATCCAAGAGTTATATAGGGGTGTTTTCTTTAATTTATAAATAATAATTTTGTCACTTTATAGAAACTTCTAAAATTCTAATTATACTAACTTATAATCAGAGGATGTGCTTGCAAAATCTCTGCTTTCTAAAATTTATAGTTTTCTTTGTCGCCAAGCACAGAGATATTTAAAAATATTTAAAGAAGGGAATAGCAAACCACTTCAGTATTCATGCCTTGAGAATTCCATGAACAGTATGAAAAGGCAAAAAGATAGGACACTGAAAGATGAACTCCCAAGGTCAGTAGGTGCCCAATATACTACTGGAGCTCCGTGGAGAAATAACTCCAGAAAGAATGAAGGGATGAGCTAAAGCAAAAACAACACCCAGTTGTGGATTGGACTGGTGATAGAAGCAAAGTTTGATGCTGTGAAGAGCAATATTGCATAGGAACCTGGAATGTCAGGTCAATGAATTAAGGCAAATTGGAAGTGGTCAAACAGGAGATGACAAGAGTGAACATCGACATTCAAGGAATCAGCGAACTAAGACGGACTGGAATGGGTGAATTTAACTCAGATGACCATTGTATCTACTACTGTGGGCAGGAATCCCTTAGAAGAAATGGAGCAGCCATCATAGTCAACAAAAGAGTCTGAAATGCAGTACTTGGGTGCAATCTAAAAATGACAGAATAATCTCTGCTTGTTTCCAAAGCAAACCATTCAAAATCATGGTAATCCAAATCTATGTGCCGACCAGTAATGATGAGGAAGCTGAAGTTGAATGGTTCTATGAAGACCTACAAGAACTTCTAGAACTAACATTCCCAAAAGATGTCCTTTTCATTATAGGGGACTGGAATGCAAAAGTAGGAAGTCAAGAAACACCTGGAGCAACAGGCAAATTTGGCCTTACAGAATGAAGCAGGGCAAAGGCTAATAGAGTTCTGCCAAGAGAATGGGCTGTTCATAGCAAACACCTTCTTCCAACAACACAAGAGAAGACTCTACACATGGACATCACCAGATGGTCAACATCGAAATCAGACTGATTATATTCTTTGCAGCCAAAGATGGAGAAGCTCTATACAGTCAGCAAAAACAAGACCAGGAGCTCACTGTGGCTCAGATCATGAACTCCTTATTGCCAAATTCAGACTGAATTTGAAGAAAGTGGAGAAAAACACTAGACCATTCAGGTATAACCTAAATCAAATCCCTTAGGACTATATAGTGGAAGTGAGAAATAGAGTTAAGGGATTAGATCTGATAGACAGAGTGCCTGATGAACTATGGACAAAGGTTCATGACAGGAGAACCTCCTGTCAGGAGACAGGAATCAAGACCATCCTCAAGAAAAAGAAATGCAAAAAAGCAAAATGGCTTCTGAGGAGGCCTTAAAAATAGCTGTGAAAAGAAGGGAAGCAAAAAGCAAAGGAGAAAAGGAAAGATATACCCATTTGAATGCAGAGTTTCAAAAAATACAAGGAGAGAAAAGAAAGCCTTCCTCAGTAATCAGTGCAAAGAAATAGTGGAAAACAACCAAATGGAAAAGACTAGAGATCTCTTCCAGAAAATGAAAGATACCAAGGGAATATTTTATGTAAAGATGGGTAGGGACCTAACAGAAGCAGAAGATATTAAGAAGCGGTGGCAAGAATACACAGAACTGTACAGAAAAATCTTCATGACCCAGATAATCATGACAGTGTGATCATTCACCGAGAGCCAGACATCAGGAATGTGAAGTCAAGCGGGCCTTACTACGAACAAAGCTAGTGGAGGTGATGGAATTCCAGTTGAGCTATTTCAAATCCTGAAAGATGATGCTGTGAAAGTGCTGAACTCAATATGCCAGCAAATTTGAAAAACTCAGCAGTGGCCACAGGACGGAAAAGGTCAGTTTTCATTCCAATCCCAAAGAAAGGCAATGTCAAAGAATGCTCAAACTATCACACAATTGCACTCATCTCACACGCTAGTACAGAAAAGGCAATGGCAACCCACTCTAGTACTCTTGCCTGGAAAATCCCATGGATGGAGGAGCCTGGTAGGCTGCAGGCCATGGGATCGTGAAGTTGGGCATGACTGAGCAACTTCACTTTCACTTTTTACGTTCTTGCACTGGAGAAGGAAATGGCAACCCACTCCACTGTTCTTGCCTGGAGAATCCCAGGGATAGGGGAGCCTGGTGGACTGCCGTCTATGGGGTCGCACAGAGCTGGACATGACTGAAGCAACTTAGCAGCAGCAGCAGCACATACTAGTAAAGTAATACTTAAAATTCTCCAAGCCAAGCTTCAGCAATACGTGAACCATGAACTTCCAGATGTTAGAGCTGGTTTTAGAAAAGGCAGAGGAACCAGAGATCAAATTGCCAACATCCACTAGATCATTGAAAAAGCAAAGAGTTCCAGAAAAACATTTATTTCTCCTTTATTGACTATGCCAAAGCCTTTGACTGTGTGGATCGCAATAAACTGTGGAAAATTCTGAAAGAGATGGGAATACCAGAGCACCTGACCTGCCTCTTGAGAAACCTGTATGCAGGTCAGGAAGCAACAGTTACAACTGAACATGGAACAACAGAATGGTTCCAAAGAGGAAAAGGAGTATGTCAAGGCTGTATATTGTCACCCTGCTTATTTAACTTATATGCAGAGTACATCATGAGAAACGCTGGGCTGGAGGAAGCACAAGCTGGAATGAAGACTGCCGGGAGAAAGATCAATAACCTCAGACATGCAGATGACACCACCCTTATGGCAGAAAGCAAAGAACTAAAGAGCCTCTTGATGAAAGTGAAAGAGGAGGGTGAAAAAGTTGGCTTAAAGCTCAACATTCAGAAAACTAATATTATGGTATCCAGTCCCATCACTTCATGGGAAATAGATGGGGAAACAGTGGCTGACTTTTATTTTTCTGGGCTCCAAAATCACTGCAGATGGTGACTGTAATCATGAAATTAAAAGATGCTTACTCTTTGGAAGGAAAAGTTATGACCAACCTAGACAACATATTAAAAAGCAGAGACATTACTTTGTCAACAAAGGTCCATCAAGTCAATGGTATGGCTTTTCCAGTGGTCATGGATGATGTGGGAGTTGGACTATAAAAAAAGCTGAGCACCGAAGAATTGATGTTTCTGAACTGTGGTGTTGGAGAAGACTCTTGAGAGTCTCTTGGACTGCAAAGAGATCCATTCAGTCCATCCTAAAGGAGATCAGTCCTGGGTGTTCATTGGAAAGACTGATGTTGAAGCTGAAACTCCAATACTCTGGCCACCTCATGCAAAGAGCTGACTCATCTGAAAAGACCCTGATGCTGGGAAAGATTGAGGACAGGAGGAGAAAGGGACAACAGAGGTTGAGATGGTTGGATGGCATCACTAACTCAAAGGACATGGGTTTGGGTGGACTCTGGGAGTTGTTTGGTGATGGACAGGGAGGCCTGGCATCCTGCAGTTCATGGGGTCACAAAGAGACAAGACTGAGTGACTGAACTGAACTGAACTGAAAGAATATCATATTCTATAAATATATTGTTTTGGAGTTATATTATTCCATTTCTCTTAATTGTTGTTCACAGATGTTTAACAGAGATGGCTAGATCTTTCCAATAGTTTTTACTGTACATATTTATCTACTATAAATAAATGTGCTCTATACATATTTATGTGGTTATTTTCTTCATGAACTATGTCTTTTATCATCATAGTGCCCCTTTTGATAACAATGCTGTCAACTTACATTTTCCTATTTCCCTTTTGTTTGAATTTGTGATATTTTTTATGTTTACTTTACAAACAACATTTCTTTATAATTTTGACATAGGTATTCTTGTAATAAAATCTGAGTGGCTTATTTTTTAAATTCAATCTAACACCTTTTTTAATGGAAGAATTTAGTCCATTAAATATAATAATGTGCTTAATATTATATCTTCCAATTATATGTGTTGTGTATCCTACATTATTTTTCTCTTATTTCCCTTTTCTGGATTTTTTTTTTTTTGCTAAAATAAGTGGCTCTGCATTCTTTTTTCCTTGCTGCTAGGAAAGTTCTAAAGGATGTTCTATCATGCTAATCTTCCCTTTCTCTACTCTAAGAGGTTCTATTCCTCAACTCTTTCTCATAAATAACATGTTTAGGATATTCTCATTTTTATTCCTCTTCATTTCCTTTCTTCTTATCTCCTACCACTCATTTTCACCCTTTTACATTTCTCCTGTTTACTCCCTCCATCAACTAAGCTTTGATCAGTTTAGCACATTAAAAATTTTCTTTATATAAATATGATGCTTATTTCAAAAGCCTGAAGTTGTTTATTTCATTACTGCTGCTGTTGCTGCTAAGTCGCTTTAGTCATGTCCGACTCTCTGCGACCCCATAGACGGTAGCCCACCAGGCTTCCCCGTCCCTGGGATTCTCCAGGCAAGAACACTGGAGTGGTTGCCATTTCCTTCTCTAATGCATCAAAGTGAGAAGTGAAAGTGAAGTCGCTCAGTCGTGTCCGACTCTTAGCGACCCCATGGACTGTAGCCCACCAGGCTCCTCCATCCATTGGATTTTCCAGGCAAGAGTACTGGAGTGGGGTGCCATTGCCTTCTCCGTTATTTCGTTACTATTATCTAGTAATTCCCAAGAAGGATAACCATCAAACAATTGTACTCATTTCCCTTGCTAGTAAGGTCATGCTTAAAACCTTGCAAGCTAGACTTCAGCTTTATGAAAACCAAGAACTTCCTGAAATTCAACCTAGGTTTAGAAAAGGCAGAGGAAACAGATCAAATTGCCAACATTCGCTGGCATATTCGAGTATAGAGAAAAGAAGGGAATTTCTGAAAAACATCTACCTCTGTTTCATCAACTACACTAAAGCCTTTGACTATGTGGATCGTAACAAACTGTGGAAAACTCTTAAAGAGATGGGGATACCAGACCATCTTACTTATCTCCTGATAATCTAATGTGAGTCAAGAAGCAACAATTAGAACCCATTATGAACAACTGATTTGTTCAGAATTGAGGTGTATGACAGGGCGGTCTGTTGTCACTGTTTATTTAAACTATACGCTGAGCACGTGATGAGAAATGCTGGGGGCTAGATGAGTTACAAGCTGGAATTAAGATAGGCAGGAGAAACATCAACAAGCTCAGATGTTCAGATGATACCACTCTAATGGCAGAAAGTGAAGAGGAACTAAAAAGCCTCTTGTTGAGGGTGAAGGAGAGAGAAACAGCTGGCTTAAAATACTAAAAAAACTAAGATTATGGTATCCAGCCCCATTACTTCATGGCAAATAAAAGGGGGAAAGGTGGAAGTAGTGACAGATTTTCTCTTCTTGGGCTCTAAAATCACTGCAGATGGTGACTGCAGCCATGAAATCAGAAGACAACTGCTTCTTGGCAGGAAAACTATGGCAAACCTAGACAATGTGTTGAAAAGCAGAGACATTACTCTGCCAACAAAGTCTGTATAGTCAAGGCTATGATCTTCCCAGTGGTCATGTATGGTTGTGAAAGCTGCATCGTAAAGGCAGAATGCCAAAGAACGGATGTCTTTGAACTGTGGTGCTGGAGAAGACTGAAAGTCCTTTAGAGAGCAAGGAGATCAAACCAGTCAATCTTAAGGGAGATCAACCCTGAATATTCACTGGAAGAACTGATGCTGAAGCTCAGTATTTTGGTCACGTGATACAACTGCCAACTCACTGGAAAAGTCTCTGATGCGGGGAAAGATTGAGTGAGAAGAGGGCATCAGCAAATGAGATGGCTGGATGGCATCACTGATGCAATGGACATGAACTTGGGCAAACTTCGGGAGATGGTGAGGGACAAAGCGGCCTGGAGTGCTGCATTCCACAGGGTCGCGGAGTTACACACAACTAGGAGTCTGAGCAACAATAGGCCATCTATCTTTCTCTCTTAAATGAAATTATACACACAACACACACCCACACAATTATAAATAAATGTTCATTATTCACCACTATTTCTTTTGCTTTTCATCTGGAAATCTATGCCCTGGTTTATTTGCTGTTCGCTTATAATTTATTCTCAGGTCTTGCATAAGGAATAATAATCCTGTGTTCTGAGTTTTTGGTTTTCCTTAAATGTTCTTTCTTTCACATTGACACCACCCTTATGGCAGAAAGTGAAAAGGAACTAAAAAGCCTCTTGATGAAAGTGAAAAAGGAGAGTGAAAAAGTTGGCTTAAAGCTCGACATTCAGAAAACAAAGATCAAGGCATCCGGTCCCATCACTTCATGGGAAATAGACGGGGAAACAGTGGAAACAGTGTGACTTTATTTTTCTGGGCTCCAAAATCACTGCAGATGGCGACTGTAGCCATAAAATTAAAAGACGCTTACTCCTTGGCAGAAAAGTTATGACCAACCAAGATAGCATATTGAAGAGCAGAGACATTACTTTGCCAACAAAGGTCTGTCTAGTCAAGGCTATGGTTTTTCCAGTAATCATGTATGGATGTGAGGTTGGACTGTGAAGAAGCCTGAGCACTGAAGAATTGATGCTTTTGAACTGTGGTGTTGGAGAAGACTCTTGAGAGTCCCTTGGATTGCAAGGAGATCCAACCAGTCCATTCTGAAGGAGATCAACCCTGGGATTTCTTTGGAAGGAATGATGCTAAAGCTGAAACTCCAGTACTTTGGCCACCTCATGCGAAGAGTTGACTCACTGGAAAAGACTCTGATGCTGGGAGGGATTGGGGGCGGGAGGAGAAGGGGACGACAGAGGATGAGATGGCTGGATGGCATCACTGACTCGATGCGCGTGAGTATGAGTGATCTCCGGGAGTTGGTGATGGACAGGGAGGCCTGGCGTGCTATGATTCATGGGTCGCCAAGAGTTGGACACGACTGAGTGACTGACCTGAACTGAAATGTATTTCTTTCACCTTGACTAGCAAATGACAACTTTCTGGCTCCTGAAATTCTTGGCTTGTAATCATTTTCCTTTTGCAGTCTGTTACTGTCATTCTTTGGAAGGAATGCTGCTAAAGCTGAATCTCCAGTACTCTGGCCAACTCATGCAAAGTTGACTCATTGGAAAAGACTCTGATGCTGGGAGGGATTGGGGGCAGGAGGAAAAGGGTACGACAGAGGATGAGATGGCTGGATGGCATCACTGACTCGATGGACATGAGTTTGAGTGAACTCCAGGAGTTGGTGATGGACAGGGAGGCCTGGTGTGCTACAATTCATGGGGTCGCAAAGAGTTGGATAGACTGAGCGACTGGACTGAACTGAACTGAATGTCATTCCACTATCTTCTTGCTTCCTGTGTTAAGAGATATGAAGTTCTATGATACTTTAATATTTTACCCCTGTATAGGAGAAACTTGTTCTTTCTACTTGCAAGTTTAGTTTCAATTTATTTTTAGAGTTCAGAACCTTTATCAGGACATGCCTAAGTGTGCCTTGTCTTTCAATCAAGACCATAAATCAATAAACCCTTTCAATTCACAGACTCTGGTATTTCTTAAACACAAAGAAATTTCTTCTATTATTTAATTATACTTCTCCTCTTTCTGTTCTTATTTCCCCCTCTGTAATTCCTATTATTCACATTTTGATTTCTAAACTATCCTCTAAGACTCATCCTTGAGTCTCATCAAGATTTTTATCATGTTTTATCTTTGTGCTATGTACTTTGATATCTCACACTTGGTCTTTCAGTTCAGATTCACATTTCAACAGTGATCACGTTCTCTTCTGATTTTTCCACCGAATAGCTCAACTGAGATATGTTTGTCTTAGTATCTGAAATTCCTCTTTGTTCTGTATTTGTATTTCCTTAAGTGCTCTTGCTGTATTTCAAAACTCAGGTTTCATTTATTTTTGCCAACATTACTAGCTGCTTAGAGTATGTACTGTTAATTTTCCTGCCTGATCTTCCTCTCTCCCTTACTATTAGGTCCTTTTAAAAAGGATTGTTATTTTTTATTGATATCTCACTGGAGCTCTGGTTTGGTTGCTGGAGTATCCTAAATGGCATTAAGTGTTAACACTTGGAGAAAAGAAATGTAGACAGTCTACCAATTCCCTGCCAGGTCATGAGGAGGTAGATCACTGTTGCCTTATTTCTGAATTTTCTTTCAGCCTCAGGGACAGAGAAAACTCAGCCAGTACACTCAGCTACTTGGACTTTTTAGATAGCTGGAGAGACTTGGATATATAAAACAGGCAAAAATTATCCTTTTCTCATTTTGATTCACAGATCTCTGAAGTCCAAACTCTTGGTTACAGTGTCACTGTTTTCTGATCTTTATCTCTGAACTCCAGTACTATTCTCTAGTTGCTTGCCCAGCTCGAGGAAGAAAACCTTCAAAGCAGTTTTTCTCTGTCCCAGGTGTCATGGCAATTGTTCACAGATCTCAGCAGCGATTTGATACCAAAAGTCAGGAACTGGAAGTGAAGAAGATTGCCATACCTAGGTCAAGTTGTTTTCTGAATCCTTAATTTTAAAAATATTGGTGGCAGGGGGTAGGGGGCACATATGAATCTGGAGTTATCTGGACTTTGTTATAATTATTCCCGAGAATCAATACTTCCCTCACAAAGTATACTCTTGAATATATAAAAATGGCAATAAGCTCTCTTTATGTTCTTAGGTACAAATTCCAAAAAAACACTACAGCTATTAATCATTTGAAGTACACTTTAATGAAATCCAAGTTTTAATTATTCTAGGACATAATTATCATTTGTTTTGGAAACAACTTCAAATCAACATGCTGCTGTTTCAGTTAGTAGAAAGACAAACTACAACTTCGGCCAGTCATGCTGAGTTTCCTACTGTCTAACTAGCAACTCTTATAAACAAGAAAAAGCAGGTCAGTTGTTATACAGGAATTAAACATCCATCCTATACAGTGGCTTATATGACACTACCCTCCATATTGTTCATAGCCCAATTACCTTTTTTGCTTTCTAAGAGAGCTAAGGATATAACACTAAGAACATTAAAGTGTTTCGCTGGACTAGACTTCTAAACATAATAAGGTAAAATAATCTAAAGCTCTGTTTTATAAGTGTGTGAAATTTTATGAATTTATTCTTTTTTAAGAATTAGGAAGCTCATATAAAATGCTAAAAATCTCATTACAATCTATTAAGTGCAAAAAAATACTCTGGACTGTTTGTTCTACTATCTAGATAGGAATTATATAGGATATGAAATTTGGATTTCATCCTTGAATCACTAGGTAATGTAATTCTGTGTACTCTATTCAATACAATATCCTGAATTGATTGTAGTAGATTTGCTTTACCATTGATGGGCCATATCTGATATATTTCTTTTCTGAATCATGGTAAATACAATTTTTTATTGGAACTTCTGCCATGACAGAATTTCATTAAGTATCTAAAAGGACAGAAAAGCATGAGCATGTTTAAAAATATTTGGGTCTTAGAAAAGTACAGAGAAAGCCTATATTAGGTAGTAATAACTGCTGCTGCTAAGTTGCTTCAGTCGTGTCCGACTCTGTGCGACCCCAAAGGCGGCAGCCCACCAGGCTCCTCTGTCCCTGGGATTCCTAGGCAAGAACAGTGGAGTGGATTGCCATTGCCTTCTCCAATGCATGAAAGTGAAAATTGAAAGTGAAGTCGCTCAGTCGTGTCGGACTCTCAGCGACTCATGGACTGCAGCCTACCAGGCTCCTCCGTCCATCGGATTTTCCAGGCAAGAGGACTGGAGTGGGGTGCTATCATCTTCTCCAAGTAACAACTGGAACAATGCTAGATTTGAATCAGTCAACAGAAAATAAGGAATGATAGTCTGGCAAGCAAGGATCAAGGTAATCTTTCAGGAAAGTTATGAAAGAGTCTAATCAACACTAAATCCTCCAACGTGCCAGGGACTGTGCTAAGCACTAAGGCTTCACAGATTAATAAAATATGGTACTGCCCTTAAGGATCTGCAGTTCAGTATAGTATAAATCTGAATGCTATCTTTCCAGGTGATGAATGTCAAAGAATAGACACACTCAATTCTGCATAATAAAATTGATCATTACATAAATAATAGAAAGAGGTATACACAACATGAAATCACAGAAAAAGAACCACCATTTATTTTGGGGTTTTATACACTCTGGCAATTCATTTTATAACAACTGCTGAAATACCTGAATCAGAGAGGTCTGGAATCCTGTTCATTTTCAGCTCAAATCACCCCTTCATCATAATATTGCCTTGTTCTCAAACCTTTGCTAGAAGCAAGATTACTGAGAGGCTGAATTTTCAAAGGTATTTCTCTAAGGGTCAGATATACAAAGGGAAAGTAAGAAGCAAACAACATAGTTGTTGAAAAGACTAGGTACTACAGGATGTCAAAAGAACAAGAACAAGAGAGTACCAATGACAATAAACTTGAAGGGGAAAGATGTCACACATAAACTGAACGTTGATTATCTTTCTAACTTCACAGTATATTGTATTAGAAACATACAAATGTATATTATAGTATATTTCTTAATGCACTAGAAATGAGAGTAGTCTGAAGAAAATATCAGAGATATTGTCATAAGGAAAACTAGACACATAAGTGATAGTGTAGTCTTCCACTATTCATTGAGTCTGCCCCACCATATATATGTAATATAGCTCAACAATGAATATTACCTCTTAAAAACTTTTGAAGTCTCCAGTACCTTGTAGAAAAAGGGTGAGTATGCATTCAGGTATACCTATCTGTATTTGGTTTGATGTCATTAAAAATTATTTTAAATTTAAAAAAAATCACTTTAAAAGTTTATGTAATTCCCTTTTCGTTAACTCATGCGGGCAATCATAAATATAATCCAAACTCATGTATATTAACTTTGCCTGCACTGATCATTTGAACCTATTATTCCAATAGAAATGCATTCATCCTATCAAATAAAATTGAACCTTTCTTTTGGTATAGCAACAAATGAAGGAAAACTTACTGTTACTTACAGGAGGCTAGACTCTATTGCACCTTAAGTCTGCTAGAGCCAGGCTCCATGAATATGGGAAGAGGAGAAATCATAAGGTAAATTACAAAATGAACTGAAGTAAAATTAGGCTATAATTTAATTTGTTTTACTCATCAAATCCTCAGCAAAGCTAACAGGTGTTTTCTTGTATTTAAAAACTGGACGGCAGACAAAAACTTGTACTATAAATGCCCTTCAAAAACAGTGATTTCAGAATTGAGGGGCACATGGTAGGTATTCAATAAATGACAGCTATTCTCAGATTTACCATATAGGCTTTTGTGCTAAACTGCATTTCTTGGTAATGCATCTAAATTTACTGGCTAATTTTAAGTTAGTATTGATGATCATGCTTTTCATGCCAAAACCATAGCAGCCTTTGTATCCCAAACTCTAGGTGGCCCCTTTTTAAGCCAGTTGTTGGTTCTGAAACAACTATAGGGGTTCAAACAACAAAAAACATTGGTGTCTTCCAAAGCCAGTAGGATTAACTAAAGTTTTCAATATATTCTGTTTCTATTCTGCATCACCCTTATTTTTCTGTATGAGCCCAGTTCTTGGTGCCTCAACCTGTTTGATTTAGGTCTCCTTTTTGACCTCTGCCTTCCCAGTATTCCCATGTCTAGTGCTCCCTTTGACCTGCTCCTACTCATTTTCTTCTTCTTTAGTATGTTACCCAGCTCCAATGCTGCATCCAAATAAATCAGGCAGCAGCCACCCAGTCCATCCACTGTTAAAACCTTCAGACAAACTCCCTCTCAGGATCTGTACTTCTAGACTGAAAAGTTTATTTAAAAACAAACTTTAGCACAGCAAACATTCCTCCCACTTACAGCTCTTTCACATTGTGCCCTTCTCCAGAACCTTCTCCAAATCCACTATGTCTTTCTTGAAATAAAATTACCAGTACTAATCAGGGTGGGTATTCAGTGAAAATGGTCCCACAAGGGGCATGATGAGGAGTGATTAAGACGTTAGATTTTCTGGAGTTGGACTTGAGTTTGCATTTCCAGCTGTTATATTCTGTGACTTTTAAGAAGTTACTTAACCTTCCTGAGCTTTAGTTTATCTTTAAAAATGACATAATAACAATGTCTCTCTCAAAATATGCAGATATAACCAATGTCTGGTACAGAGTAAGTGCTCATAAATGTTGGCTACTGTAGTTGTTATTGTTATCATTGTTTAGTACAAGAACAGAATGTATTTTGTTTTCTCCTCACTATGTTTACAATCAATAAGCTTGCTAGTATTTTTGGTACCAATGCCGTTAGGAAAAGGTCTACATTAATTCCTCAGTACATGGGCTGAGTTTCAGTTAACTTCTATTCTAAAATAAGCCTCCTTTCTAAATATCTCTTATTTTTTTCCCCCTTATTTGCATGCATTGAAGTACTCACAGCACCTTTTCTGCACTATGGTTGATTTAAATTTTTTCATTTCTCCCAAATAGCTTGGGTGTTCATTTACTTCAGTTGTGTCCAACTCTTTGCAACCCTATGTAGCCTGTCAGGCTCTTATCTGTCCAGGGGAGTCTCCAGGCAAGAATACTAGAGTGGGTTGCCATGCCCTCCTCCAGCAGACTTCCCAACCCAAGACTGAACCTGCATCTCCTGGGTCTCCTGCACTATAGGTGGATTCTTACTGCTGAGCTACTGGGGAAGCCCCTCCCCCTGCAAATAGCTTAGCATTGCCTAGCACAATGTTGAGTTTATTGTATATTCTGTCTATTTAGGTAATTTATAAAATGTTAAGAGAAGTACCAAGAATATCAGGAGTTATGGATAGGTGTATGAGAGGGAGACAAACCAAGGATTATATAGCTTTCTCCAGATAACTGCTTCCATCTGTGAACAAGTAAAGGATTTGATGGTTTTGAGCCTCTCACTAACACTCAGACTAGCCAAAGGAGTATGAGTCAATCAAAAAGAAACTGAGAATGAAATTCTAAATGAAAACTTTAAGGTCATCATTAAACAAATACCTACAAGTAGGTATACAAAAATTGTGTGCAATTTGTTTCTGTATATGACAGCACAACAGTTGCAAAGTCTTTTCTAACACAAGTTCTTCCCACTATTCTTCATCAAAATAGTCAACTTCCTTAGTCTATCTTACTGTCCTTCCTGTGTAAATCTATCCCTGGGTGGGTACAATGTAGAATCAAAGATCAAATGCAGCAGTTAAGAATTACCAGTTTTATAAGGTCTATATGGAGATGATGGCCCCTCATTACTCAATTTATTTATTGTTTTCTTTAAAATAGCACAAAAACCAAATTAATCTTTTCTTCAAATATAGCTACCTATCCATATATTTTACAGAATTAGAAAATGACTCTGAGATAATTTTCTGTTAATACCTTTCTCCACTTAAGCAGCTTATACAGAGTGAAATGCAAAGAATCATGTTTATAAATTATATTACCAATATATCTACTTGAGTGAAGGTGAGCTGGTAAAAATTTATGTAAACTAATAGACTTATTAATGAGCCTTAGTGAAGTCACTCAGTCGTGTCCGACTCTTAGTGACCCCGTGCACTGTAGCCTACCAGGCTACAGGCTCCTCCATCCATGGGATTCTCCAGGCAAGAATACAGAAGTGGGTTGCCACTGCCTTCTCCAGGGGATCTTCCCAACCCAGGGATCGAACCTGGGTCTCTGCATTGCAGGCAGATGCTTTAACCTCTGAGCCACCAGGGAAGCCCAGACTTATTATAGTTACCAACTATAAAAGATTATCAGTACTTAATATTCTGGCTCTTAAAGTTGTACTATTATACTATGTTTAAAAGCAAGTATCATTAAAATGAAATTTTTATCCAGGGCTGAAAGTAAACGGCAAAGACAAATATTTTACATATACTCTTTCCTGTGCCCCTCTGCACATCACATCTAGTCACATTAACTGAAGATAAAGATTCAAGTATCAAAAAACCACACTCACAGAACAGAAAGAGACCCTGAAGATGAAGGAAGTGAAGGTAGAGATCCAAACAGATCATGTAACCTGCCCAAGATCATACAACTAGTTAGTTGTAGCACTACATCTAGAACAATCTTTCTAAACTCTACATTTGAAATTTTTGACAAAGTGTAATAAAAAGAGAATTCACCGTAATATATGAGGGATTAGCCAATAAGTTAGATGTCGTCCCCTCAAGTTAAAAACTGCTGGACTTAATGACTTCTCACTTGATTTTATATTCCTGGAAAATAAATTTAAAATAACATAAATCTGCAAAAACTGACTAGAAATAATATCAATTACAAAGAAAATTTATAACCTTTCTTAAATCAAAACCATGTAAGAAATATTTTTAATGCCTAAAAGAAGTCAAAGATTTACTGGTTGTGTGTACATGTATAGAAATGATGGGGTTTATTTCGTTTTTTAAATTGTTTGAGGTTCCTTTTGTGATGTTAATTTGTATCCCCAAAATGGAAGTACAAAGAAAGCGAATTTCTGATAATTTATAAAGCATTGTTATAAGTAAATAAGTCTCTAGAAACAAAGATCAGTAACAAAATGGTTGCCAATAATTTCAAAACCAAAACTCCGAATTTTTTTAATATTGTTTGAATAACTGAAAATAATTATTGTTTAATATTATTTAAAAGAAAACATTTTTTTAAAGGTCAAAAGTAATTGAAAAAGAGATTAAAACAGTCTACTTAATTCTCAAGCTGTGTGTGCATTTTTCCTGAAGTGTATATTCATGAGCTGACAGTAGAGACAGGCTGCCTGCTTTGTTTGACTATAGTTCTGTTTACCTCATACTGTCAAGAATGGATTTTGACACTCACAGTATTAATATTGCTATTTTTATTGATATAATTAGCACTGCTATAAATAATTCCTTGGCCTGGCGTATCTAAGTATATCATTACAATCAGCAATATTGGGGCTTCTTTTTCTTACATGATACCTCAGAAACAGACTGCTGGCCTAAACAACAATGGTGACTTCATGATGTGGAAGTTACAGGGAAAAAAAAAGTTGCCCTGTCAATAGAGACTACTGTTTTGTGTATGACTTCACTAAACAAACGAGTTTATATTTGTTTGAAACTAAAGTTTCTCACCAATCTGCTGTTTCAATTTCACATCTCACCATATTGCACCTAAAACATGCAATCTGGATTCCTGTTGCTACTTCCCCACCCCCACCCCCCAATAGCTCAGGAATGGGTTTGAAATATGAAGCTTCAATATGTAAAGCAAAAGAATTAAGACACCCAAAATTCAGAATGGGTGGGTGAAAATAAGTGTGCTTGAAGTCACTTGTATAACTGCCGATGGGTGGCCCACTTGTGAGCTTTTGATCATTACACTGAAGCAAAATCAAAACATATTTTACCCTGCCTCGAGATCACATCAGCTGCAACAATAATCTTATCTAGACCTTGAATAGTTTGTTCATAAAACAAAGTGGGGTGACTGACCCAGTGCATACTCAACACAGAATATGAAGGCCAAAACAAAATGACAATACAATTCAAAACAAGTTTGTGGAAATTTTAGGCTAGTATATTAAACCTTTCTTTGTCTCTATCACTTGACAGATGGTTAGCCTTTACACAGCCTAGTATCTCTGGCAAAGAAATGACTGTGTCTAGCCAATAACACCCCAAATTTTCACTTAAAATGCACTGTACACATACTTGCACTTACCTTAAAAATATGAATATTAATAGAATTAGTCATATTTTGTTACTATTGAAATTTGTCAGATGTCAAGATTTTATCTTTTACTCTATGAAATACTTCTTTTTCAAACTTGCAACTATCTTATTATGTCAATCCAGGGTTAGAACAATTCTTCACTTCAGATTTCATTTATTTTATGTGCTGCTTAGTAATCATGCTTTGAAAAACTTCCTTGGGACTTCCTTGGCAGTTCAGTGGTAAAGACTCCTTGCTTCCACTGTATGGGTTCAATCCCTGGTCAGAGAACTAAGACATAAAATCCCATAGGCCACGTGCACTGTATGGCCAAAACAAAGCAAAAAAGTTCCAAAAATAAATTTTAAGCCAAAATTAACACAAAATTTACTATGTTGCTACTCAGAGCAAAGTTTTGGTTATGTAACAAAGTGTGTTCAACAAAATCACCTGGGAACTTTGAATGCCCACCCAAGGCAGGACTAGAATTATTTATCTAGTACTGAAATAAATCTTTATTCAAAAACTGATCACATATATATATTTACATGCACATAAACACACATTGATCAACTATCTTTACTAGAATTAGAAAAAGTTCCTAATTTTTAACATTCTATCCATTCTTTGCTTTCTAAAAAAGATTTCCGCTGGAACAATACGTTCTATTAGTTACACTCTCCGCTTTTTGTCCTAAATCTTCCTACTGATAGCTTTCAGATTCTGCCAGGTCTGTATTCAAATAGCCACAGGCACTCTCTAAGTTCTCTAAAGTGTATTAACTTGTACTCTTTCTGGAAGAGTTGATTACTGCTACAAATTAGCATAGAGATCTAGTATAAGTATAGAAATTCAAGCCCTTCACAGCAGGGGACAGAAGAACTGGAGGTAGGATTGTGTGAACTCATATTTGACTAACAAAATAAAATTCACTGTGTTAGAGAAAAATAAGAAAATCAGAACTTGTTATTTGAGAACTGTGAACTAGGTTTTGGAAAAGTGAGACACCCACTACTTGAAGTAACAAACTCACTGCTAAATCTACTCCCTTAACCAGGCACCAGTTTCCTTCAATTAGAAACCTAGGATTTTTACACCTACAGACTAAATGATTAAAGTAATGCTAAAATCTCCTGTAATGTTCCTCTTGAATTACAAATGGGCTATTAAATCAGAGAAGTGCCAATCAAATGCTTTTGTAGTTTCAAAGAAAGGTTTAAATAACAAAGCATTTTTTTTTTGCAGGCCTCTCTCTTTTTCTCTCTTTAAAGTCACCTATAAATTAATTACAACAAATTTCCATCTTCTCTTGATAAAAACCACAACTGAAAAAAAGATTTAGGCACTTGATTTTTTAGACATATTCTTAAAACAAACTAAAAAAATTAAAATATTCTAGATCATGTTTTACCATGATTTGCCAACAAAAGCTCCATAGGAATTTCAGAGTAAATTCCAAGACACAGATTTTTTTAATATAAGATAATATTTTATTTATTTCAAAGGCATGCTTAAAAATAAAACCCTATCTGTTAAAAAGATCTACTGAAATGTATGGAGAATGTTTCAGGACAATAACAAAAGGTACAAATCAGCAATAAAGTACTGTAAGGTCTTCCTTTCTTATAATTGGCAGTTGATGAACACCTCCCTGATCCTTGAAATGAGAAAACAGCTAGGTTTTAAAGTTTCATACCGAAAAATCTTCTTCTAGCAATCTAAATACACGATGTGTATGCGACATTACAATGAAAATGTACAGGGGCAGAGAATTTTTTCTCTTGTTCACTGTTACATCCCAAGTGTCTAGAACAGTGTCCAGAACAGTTAGATGAATTTAAATATCCTTTTCAGAAACAAATTATTTCAGAGAGTAAGTTAGAGCCCATTAAGCTATACTTCTATATTCCAAATGTTTTGAAGAATCTCTTCTTACCACTTATTGTAAGATATCTGGAATAAGCTGTAATTCATTTATAAATTTTAGATCCTTCTACAGGAACTTAGTTGTATCTTTTATTAATCTTCTGAAATGACCTAATTTTTTTCTGGGAATTCCAATTTGGTTGGACAGTCTCCTGAAGATGACTCTGTGTCTGTCAGTGGCTCAGTTGTGTCCAACTCTCTGCAACCCCATGGACTGTAGCCCACCAGGATCCTCTGTCCAATGAATTTTCCAGGCAAGAATACTAGAGTAGGTTGCCAGTCCCGTCTACAGAGGATCTTCCTGACCCAGGGATCGAACTCGGGTCTCCTGCATTGCAGGCAGATTCTTTACCGTCTGAGCCACCAAGTAAGTCCCTGAAGACTGACTACTGAGATAAAAGTCATTCATTTAAAATGTCACCCCACCTTGGACTTTATTCCTATATGGAGTAATCAAAGTTATATTAATTTGACAACAAGGGTAGCTGGATATTTGTGAACCTCAAAAACCTGCTGGATATTTGTGAACCTCAAAAACCTGCTGACCACTTCCGACACTGGCATCACATTAACTAGTAGTTCTGAACAACGCCCTCTTCCTCCCATCATACACACACACCAAAATTATAACCCTCACATGTAAACTGTTCTTTCCTCTAGTAATCCACTTAAACTCATAGTCTTGCAGTAGCCACTTGCTCGTAGCTGCTGCTGCTAAGTCACTTCAGTCATGTCCGACTCTGTGTGACCCCACAGACGGCAGCCCACCAGGCTCCCCCGTCCCTAGGATTCTCTGGGCAAGAACACTGGAGTGGGTTGCAATTTCCTTTTCCAATGCATGAAAGTGAAAAGTGAAAGTGAAGTCGCTCAGTCGTGTCCAACCCTCAGCGACCGCATGGACTGCAGCCTTCCAGGCTTCTCCGTCCATGGGATTTTCCAGGCAAGAGCACCGGAGTGGGGTGCCATTGCCTTCTCCATGCTAGTAGCTAGTATACACATTAACTACATATTTTCTCGGTATAGTAGCAATTTAAAAATACTGGCACCTTAAATGAACCAAACAGGTAAGCACAAAGACTTCTTCCTTCAGTCTGTTAAAACTGCAATCTCACCATCAAAGGGCAGATTGCTTTGGAGGCTGTAGCCAGTTAACTTGTCACCTGATCTTCATAAGCAAATGGCTTTATTCCCCTGGTCTATGAGATCTGATTTTCCAAAGCCAAAAATACCCAACTGATAAACTCACTGGGCAGCTAATTATATTTCTAGAAAAAACTCACTTTTTTTCCTTCTCATCTGTTTATTTGAGCACCATGTATTCTTAAGCCTTGACAGCTAAACAATGAGTAACATTAGCAGTTCTTCAAGGACAACTTCAAAATTTCTCAAGACTACTCCCAAGAAGACACAGTGAATGGTATTACCATGTACTATTATGTACATCAACTCTGATACACTCTGATTAAGAATGACAAAGAGCAACAAGAGCATTTTAAAAAAAATAATGTAAATTGTTGCTGTGGTTCTTTCCTACAAACAAAGGAAATGCAGGACTTAGTCAAAATTGGACTGATCAAATTTATACGTAGGGGTGTGGTGGGGTGGAAGGGTTTATTTTAACTATTCCCAAGTGATAGCTAAGGGTGTATGGTATTAGGAGCAACAGATAGGAAAGTTAAGTCATTTATGAATTTGTTGCACGCATGCACAATTATAAATGACTATTTAATGTGTAAAGCTGGAAAAGTTTTTTTTACAAAAGTCATTATAATTCATGTTTTAAAACTTTCAATACCAACAATAGTAACTTTAGAACAGAGTTTGCTTGAAAACATTGTTCTCTGTTCATTTTCTTGGCTGAAATTTACACATGACCACAGGAATAAGAAAACTCCACTTGAGCAACATTTCGGTTTTTCTAATGCTAAGCAGCAGCTGAGACAATTTTCACATGTCTAGAACATTACAAATTCAACTTATCTTGGGCTAATGCTGATTTTGAAGACAGTACTTAACCCACCGGCTGCTTCCAAATTACTTCCTGCTTCATTCAGATTTTTATTGGAGAACTGTCATTCTGCTACCGACCCCATTCAACTGGGCTGCCTTAAGAGATCAGCGGATTACCGCGCTAGGTAGGATAGCTGTACGCCATATTGTGTTTTCCGCTAATGTTTATGGTTTGTGTGCCTAGCATATGTTTTGCAAGTGTGTTTATCAATAGAACTTTTAGAAAATCCCTGCCTCCTGCCTCTTCAGCATCCTTAAAAAGGATAACAGCTTCAAGAGGGGCGGGGCGTGGGGCGGGTGGTGGGAAAAGACCAGAATGCCACACGGATAGTAATGCATTAAACAATGTAAAACAGTGCATTTCTTTAAAACTTTCAAAAAGCTTCCAACCATTTCTCTCGGCTATGGAAAACCGTATTTTTTTTTTTCTTTTTAATGTTTCCACGGAGGCCCACAGGAGGAGAGAAAGAAGGAAAGGAGTCTTCCCTTCCCAAGCCCCCTCCTCTAGAGTCGTAGCAGCGAAGCAGGCGGCGGCCGGTAGCTCGGGCGTCTGGAGGGGCGTCCAGCGGCTCTGGGGCCAGGACCCCTCCCGCCCCCCAGTTCTCAGAAGACGCTCGAGACCGCCAGAGCCACGGCAAGCGGGGGAGGGCGAGAAGGGAGGGGGCGGAAGACAAGCGGGCGCCTCTAGTAGCTCCTGAGCCCAGGCTAGTCCCCCTCAGCTCCTCTTCTTGGAAGCGGCAACTCCAGGCGCGGGGAATAGAGAGAAGAAGGCAGAAGACTCGTTTCCAGCTGCGGGACGCCCCGCCCGCTCCTAGGACCCAGGACCCTCCCGCGCTCCCTCCCTCCGCGCGGGGTCGGCCGAGGCCGCCGCCGCAGCCCGGCGCGAGGAGGGGCGCCAAGAGAAGGGGGAACGAGGCGGGGCGCCCGGGGGAAGGGGCGCGCTCTGCGGACCAACGGCCCGCGGGCTCGCCGCTCTAAGTCGC
>SJXQ01004298.1:597101-715608 GCA_006408695.1 Aepyceros melampus
CCCACTACAAGCGCCTCGCAGACGCCCCGTCCCCCACGGCTCGCACACACCCCTCCCGCCCGCCTCACAACAAATTAGAGTTTTTGGCGTTACCTCCTCGCGCTCTTTAATCTTCTTTCCTCAACTCCTAAACTTCCCCCCGCCCCTACTTCTTCGGCAGAAGGCCCACATTGGGCGCCTCACATCGCGAACCCTCTCTCTTTTCCTACTATTGGGTTGCCCTCATGCCACTCTTCGCTTCAATGAGCCAATAAGGATGGGACGCCCCTCGTGAAGTTGCCGCCCATAAACAAAATACACTCTTCCTCCTCCCCCTCACCTGTCCCCACCCCATCTGCCGCTTCCCTCATCTCTACCAGCTTCGATTGGACTATGAGAAGCCCAATCCGCTATCCCAGACACACATTGGATTATGGAAACTTCGCTCAGAGAACTGTTAACAGATGATTGGTCGAGAGTCTTCCCACTTCCCACCCTCTGCCGCACCTTCGCCCACTCTGGAGAGGTCAGTCATATCTCGTTGTTCAGTGATCCGAGAGTTAGGAGGCAATTGGTTCAGAGAGCCCGTCAGACTGGATTGGGGTGAGTCGTGATTGGTCAAAACACACACAATCAAGTTTGGTTGTCTACTCCTCCGCTCCCCCCTTTTCTCCACGCCCCCGCCCCCTCCCGACTGCTTTTACTTTCTACGCATTTCTATTTCCTCCTTTATTTATTTATTTGTGATAAACTTAAATGACCCGGCGACGGAGGCGGGACTCGAGGCGAGGCCGAGGATGACGAGCGACGGCCGGGGGCCAATTGCCGAGAGGGATGCCGGGTGAGGGGCAGCGGCGGTGGCCAGTGAGAGGCAGGTGTCTGGAGCGCGCTAGGCCTATGGAGCCGGGATGCCCCAGCGGAGGCGGCGGTTACCCGCTGTCTGGCGCGGCGAGCTGGCGGGGGAGCCGCAGGAGGGGAGGAGAGGGTGTCGCTGTCGCAGACAGCTGAGGCGGCTGGAGGGAAGCTAGATCCCGAGTGATGGGGGGAAAGCGGGAGACAAGGTCTGGGGAGGCGGCGGCGCTCGAGGCCCCTCTGAGTCCAGGCTTGGTTCCTGTGGAGTGGGGTGCAGGTTGCCAAGCCTGGAGGTCACCGGAGGCCGCTGAAGCAATGCCAGTGCTCAACGGGAAAATGTGTTCGTTCAGGAGGTTTGGAAAAAAGACTGTAAAACAGTTCGGAGTAAGCCGCCCTTAATACAAATGAGGATATTATCCTAACGGGAAAAGCAGATTATGTTTCTTATTACTAAAGACCTGAAGTACCAACGACCCAACTGGAGCCCACAAAATTCAATATCCTGAGGGCTAGAAGGAACAAATAAAGCAACACGGAAAATTAAATGCGGTTCAGACGCTTCAATGAAACCTTCATCCTCATCCATTTGTCACTCAACATAGCACTCCCCAGAGCCAAATTCTTACCAAGTATTGGTTCTGTACTCAGGCATGGAGGGGTAAAAAATGAGTATTAAAGCCAGCAAAAGAGGCTTAGGGAAGGTTCCTAAAAAGGATTCCTAAAAAGGGCTAAGATGGGGGTTGGGGTGGGGCGGGGTGGAGGGTGATTTTCACTAAACAAACACAAGAAAACCTGCAAAAATGAAAGTCGCTGTATTTAGGAAACTCATCACAAAATAAGGGACTTTATTAAAAATACCATCCTTTAATACAGTGTATTTACAGCCTGAAAACTTTCTTAAGTAAGACATGTATTCGATGTGTCGTTTCTAGTAGACTCAGGTTTTCTGAATTTTCTCCTAAGCTTCCTTGGGTTATAGAGCATGCTATTAATAAAAAAAATTAGTCATGAAACTTGTTAAAGATGATTCAGTTCAGTTCAGCAGACTTTATTCATAACCATTGAATTAGGTATAGATAGGATCATTGCAATCGAATTTTGCATGGGGGTAGAGAGGTTGAGCTCAAGTTTGTGTTTAGAACGGGCAAGTGGGAACAAGGTGAGGGTCAGTGGCTGGAAGATTTTGGCTAAACCGATCAAGCAGGATTCTTGCGAAGACAGGCCAAGGTGATCAGATATCACCTTGGGGATGGTGGAAGATGAAGAACCTGATCATGTATCTAGGGTAATGGGGTGTGTGTCCGAGAGAGTCATTGCTAAAACTATTTTGTGAGGAATTGTACAAATAAATGCCTGGCTTTGGTTAATGCGTTTTGGTAGGATCTAAGCAAAATAAATAGGCCCTGGTGAAAAAAAAAAAAAGTGTACAGGCTTTGCCTTCATAAATAACATTAGATCTATCTTTTGAAGAATATTTATACGAGGGTCTCAGAATCCACAAAATTACTGCATCAGGTGTCAGCAGATTTAAAAACCAGTATACAAATTTCTGTTGCATCTGGAAGCCGAAACATTTCAGAATTTATGTATAAAATCTTAGCTACAAAGTAATGTAGTGACCATAGTTTAAGTGTTCCACACAGAATAATCAGCTTCACATGAGAAAATTCAGTAAAAGTTAACAAAAGTGTTTAGTTTAATTCCACAATTTTTCTGAAGTACAATGGACACTCCCTGTAAGTACTACATAAAACTCAGTCCTTTCCCTTAGGTTTTTAAAGTTATCATTCAGTATAAGGGCGTGAGAGCTGTTAAGAGTATAAGAATATAGAATTAGGAAAGCAATGTAAAATATTCTAATTCAATATTAGTGAGCAGGTGAGGCCTTGAATGTTACTGCCCCTAATTTGAGATAGTGGTTATTTATACCAGTTCTCCTGATGATAGAATGTGGGGTTAGAATGCTTCTATCTATAAGGAATGCCTCAATCTTTATATTTACATTACACATGCACAGACCTCAACCACCACCGCCCCCAACACACACACAGAGATACAAACATGCCAAAAGATGTAGCAGGAATTCCATAGTAACATTAAATAGCTTTCCTACACACAAGCAATAACAGAAAATGTAGTGGAAAAAAATATCCCCTTTTAAAGCTGTGCAAAAAGCTATAAAACATTTTCCGTGTGAACAATGAAACGTTGTGTGATCTATGTAAATAAAACTGTAACTTGGCAGTGAAGTGACAGAAACTCAATTTAAACCACCTTCACCAGTTAAAACTGTTGGCTTGTACTAGAACAGTAAGGATATAGTCGTCCCAAGCACAGCTAGATCCGGAGCTCAAGGAGGTCCCTGAGCATTATGCTGAACATGTCTTTACCTTTCATCATATGCTCGTTTGGGGACTGTTCCTCCTAAAATCCAGTCATGTGATTCAGATAGAACTACCAGATATAATGCCCACCTCCTTTTAGGTTAAATGCAGAATCTAGTCTCTATAGCACCCAATATGGATTTTTATATATACTATGTAAACTAGAGAGTCAGTTAATTTTACGTGTTTACATATTGACTTTGTATACATACATCTTGGTGGACTCTTATTACTTATCATTTATCAGTTGACTCTCGATTTTATGTAGACATTCATATAATCTAACAGTGATAGTACTTTGTTTCTTCAGTGTTTGTAATATATTATTTTTCTTACTTTGTAGATTAGACTGACAGCAAAATGTTGAATAGTTATAGTAGTGTGTATCTTTGTCTTATTTTTGGATTTTTGTACCTTTAATTATGTTTCTTGCTGAAAGTTCTGTTAAAGAAGTTGCTGTATTATCATCAATTCCAAAACATTGAATTTTTAAAATTATGAATGAGAATTGAATTTTATCAAATACCTCTTCTAAGTGTATGAAAGAATCATTTTTATTTGTTCTGTTAATGTATTGAATTATGATGATAGATATATCTAGATAAATTTCTTAATTTTATTGCTAGTTAATAAATAATGTGTTTAATTTTCTATTTTTATTTTGGAATATGCATGCTGTAAACATTGATATTCCTAAGTAGCATGGACCTTGTTGAACCTTCATCCAATTTTGAAATTTTTATTAGACTAGCTTCTTGGAATTGGAAAAATTTTGTCTTTTACCATGCTTATGACTTATTTTCTTTCTTAAAAACGGTAGATCTTTACTTTCTCAATTCTGTAGTTTTTGGTTATTGTACCTTTCTACCTCTTTTTAGATATTTTAGTAATTTAAATTTGCTTAGAAAAATGTTTGTTTTAGATTTTCAAGTTTATTTTTTAACTTTACATAATGTTATTTTATCACTTATCTTTTTAAAGTGTTCATAATTAGTGTCTATCACAGCACCATTATTTTTCTATTTAGTTTTAAAAATTATTTTAGCTACATACATCTGAATCATCTTCCTACATCAGGGGAATTTTATAATTTTACCTAATCTATTACCATGCAGTAGCTTATTCTAAAACTTAGTGACTAATAACGATCATAGTTTTATTTGCTCCTGATTATATGAATTAGCAGTTTGGGCTAGTTCTGCTGAGTGGCTTTTCTTCTGGTCCTCCCAGCTCTGTGTCTGGGGCTTCATTCTATATCACACAAATGTCTAAAGTCCCACTTGTTTCCCCTTTATGCTGTTAGAGTCCTTCTGTAAGGCTTCTTCTCAGCACATGCAGACTCAATAGATACTCAGAAAAAAGTAGCTGGAGAATTCAGCTTACCCAGGAGAAGCTCTTCTCTCTCTAGTATTTTAATTCATCAATTCCTCTTTGCATCCACAAGTCTCTGATATTTTTAAAACTTTAGTTTTTCTGATGTATCTGATATTTTTTCCTAGTTCAAGGAAGTTACGGTCTATTACTATCTTCACCATTCTTTCTGGAGGCAGAAGAGAATAATTTCAAATACAGTATTTTTCAGTTGTAGAATTTGTTTGATTCCTTTTGATGAAGTTGTGTCTATGCTGAAATTTTCCTTCTTTTCCTCTTATTCTGAACATATTAAACATATATATTGTAACATGAAAAAGTGAATATGTTAGTGGCTCAGTCATGTCCAAATCTTTGTGACCCCATGGACTGCAACCCACCAGGATCCTCTGTCCATGAAGTTCTCCAGGCAGGAATACTGGATTGGGTTGCCATTCCCTTCTCCAGGGGATCTTCCCAACCCAGGAATCAAACTGTTGTGTCCTGCATTGCAGGCATATTCTTTACTGTCTGAGCCACTAGGGAGCCCTTACTGTAACATACTTGAGTAAAACTCCCATACCTGTAAGTCTACTTTTATTATTGTTTCCCTCTTCATTTGAATCATTCATTCCTATTTTTTTAGTATGGCTCATAATTTTTTTACTGAATGCTAGAGACTGTGATGAACAATCATGGAGATTAAGCTTCTGGGAGGCAGAGTCTAGGCAGATCACCTTGATCATTATAAAGGTCGGTGTTCGTTTTATTCAGGCAGGTCTATTTCAGGCAGATTTGTTTCCATGAACATAGCCTTTCTGGGGTCTCACATCAAAGTCTGGGTGTTGCAGCTTCTCCTTTACTTAAGCAATCTCTGAATTCCAATCCCTCTGTCTGCCAAGCAAGGAATTTCTGCTCTGCAGTGGCCTCATAGTTATTGTTTTGTTATTCTGTTACATATCCAGATTGAAACTTCACAAATTTTTCAAAGGGAAAATTAAATATAGAGTTTTAGACTGACTTCTCGGTCACTCCTTTCCACTGAAATTTCTCAGTCACTTTTAATTCCCCTGAAATTTTGTCAATCTTCAATCACTTTGGGTGAAACCTTGTCTTCTCTTGCCTCTCCCCAGTGAGCCTGTAGCTTTCTCCTGAGACTCAGTTCCTTCACTTTGTGAATTAGAAATGCCTCAGGGAAAAAGGCCAGGTTGATACGAGAGCTCTCCTTATTATGTTTCTCTTCTTCTCAGAAATCATAGCTCCTCAAACCCTGTCTGTATCAGTTGTCTTCAAAGAGATGTTTTATACATTTTATTTTTAATTTTATAGTTGTTTCTGACATAGAATTAATCTGAGAACTCCATTATAACTAGAATTTCTGTAATTTAACGTAAATCATTTCGCCAAGCTGAGCATACAAAACCAGGTCACAAGTCTTTTAATTCTCAAATATTCCTAACTGTTGTCAAAGAGACCAAGCATGACTTTCCTCTAAACTCGGAATGTGCTAATGATAAGTCTTGAGATTTTCAGAGTTCCTTACTAAGTCCACAAGATCATTTTTACTATTGTATTGATAGTTTACGGTGAATGATGTCGGATTTGTGATCTCTGAAAGAGAAGATTGAGCTTCGGGACCAGGGACCAGGTTTGATCACTCAAGAGCTTTTGTGTAGCAGATTTTTATTAAAGTATGAAAAGAGAGAGAGAAAGCTTCTGACATAGACATCAGAAGGGGGATAGAGAGTGCCTGCCTCGCTAGTCTTGAAGGTGAAGGTGAAGTCGCTCAGTCGTGTCCGACTCTTTGCGACCCCGTGGACTGTAATGTACTAGGCTTCTCAGTTCATGGGATTCTCCAGGCAAGAATACTGGAGTGGATTGCCATTTCCTTCTCCAGGGGATCTTCCTGACCCAGGGATTGAACCCTGGTCTCCTGCATTGGAGGCAGACGCTTTAACCTCTTAGCAAGGCCTTATATGCTTTTATCAGACCCATTCCCACAACATACATCTTAAGATAACAGGATTAGTCAGAAGGTTCTTGTTAGGGAGAAACATATCCTTGAGCAAGATACATTGTTGTTACAGAATCCTTACTAAGACTAAGGAATATAGAAAAAAAAAGTCTGTCCTTTCCTCCTCCTTGAGAATTCCAGACCCATATCTCCTCCTCAAGAGACCCAGACCCCTCTCTCCTCCTCAGGCACCCTGGACTTCTTGTCAACCTGCCTAGGCATTGACTCTGTCAGTATCATGAGCAGAATATGTGGTTTATTCACTAGGGAGGGTTTCTATTGATGCCGTTGCTTCCATCCAGTGTTGCTTTGAAAATTGATGGGTGTCTCTGTGTGGTAGTGTTTTCAGTGTATGATACAAATGTCACTATAGCTGATCTACCCCTGATTTCTATAGTATGGAAACCCCTTTCCCTGTGTTAGTAGCACAAGCCTGGGATTCAAATCTCATAGTGATTTTCTTGTAGGGATCTTTGGGTGGAGGTGGAATTTTCTCTTGGAAAGTGATGGCATTCTTGCTTCAGCCATATACTGAGCCAGAACAAGCCCTTTCCTGCAAACTTTGTGTGTCCTGACCCCAAGTAAGAATGGAATTATTTCACTCACTGTCCTAAGGTCTGCTCCAGATTCTGTCACTGGTTAAATCACATTTTGGCTAAGGAAAAATTTATGATGATACCAAAGAGCAGTCATTTAAATGTGGTTTACCCAACAAGGTTCTCTCTTTCTAGGTCTCTCTAGTTCAGTGAATCCCTCCATGTTGACATGAGGGCCGCTTTTTGTGTTAAGGAATATCCACTGATGTGGTTTACATTGGAAAGCTACTAGAGAAGATGTATGCATTTCTTACTGTGTTGTAACAGTTATCACAAATTTAGCAACTTACAGCAACACAAATTTGTTATATTACAGTTTTCTATATCAGAAGTCCAAAATCAGTCTCTCTGGGCTAAAATCAAGGTATTCCAGAGCGTTTTGTAGTTTCTGGAAGCCACTGCATTCCTTAGCTCGTGATCTCATCTTCCATCTTCAAAACCAATAGCATAGCATTTTCTAATTGTTCTGTCTCTAATTCTAATACTTTCTAACTCTCATCCCTTGCCTCCTCCTTATGAGGATCCTTGTGATTACACTGGGTTACCTGGATAATCTAGAATAATCTCCCTATCTCAAGATCTGCAAAATGTCTTTTGCTGTGTAATACATTCACAGAATCTGAGAATTAAAATATGGACTCTTCTGAGGGCAGAGGGGATGATTATTCATCTTACCACAGAAGGCTTCTTGCCACTTGCCTCATTCTCCTCAGACATGCCCACGGAATACAGGGCTCTAATTTTAAAAACTGAATTAAATTCTAGACATATTTCCCTAGGTCTTAACAACAGTCCTTGAGTGGATCTTTTTTTATATAGAATTCCATAAACCAAGGGTTAAACTGCTGAATTTCTATAACTCAAGAATTTTTAGACTATTTCCTAACGTGCAGACCCTCAGAGGGTTAGGGTGGATTAGGTAGAGATGGCAAGGAGGGTTTCAACTTGCTAATTGTTTTTTAGAGAACAGGTTTAAAATCTGTTTTTGTACTGTCTTGTGAATTATGCACCAGGCATCCATTTGGAAATAGTTCAGTTTACCAAAGATTAATCACATGTCTCTCACAGGCCAGTGGAAAATGCAGTGGCCTCTAATCAAGCATCACAGCCAGGAAGCTGGAATCAGAGGAAAGACTGAACTCCACTAAAGTTTCTTCTCTGTCTCCTTCCACAAATCCAGTAATCCTGTTCTCTAATAGAGTTATTTTACATTTTGTCTATTTGTAACTGGCAGAAAGAAACAAAAAGACCTTTGTGACCCTGTTGTTGTTTTTTTTCCCCGAAAAATATGATTTTTACTTTATGACAGAGGTCTCTAGCTTTATGAACCCTTTACCCTCTAGGTAAAGAAATATTTAACATTATCACCTGCTAGAGAAAGTATAAAAGAAACTTGAGAAATTAGTTTCTTTTATTTTCAAAGTGTACATCCCTAAACTATTTGTGTAGAAAATTAATATGTATAGTATTGTGTACTATTAATATATGTAATATTGCGTAGAAAATTAAATCACTAGAGATCTATTTAAAACCTCTTTTAGTAACTCTACTGTTTCTTCAACATCTTAGTTAGAATTTTAATGTTTCCAAGTTTATGAAATGCACCTAAATGAGTGATACTCTAAATGCCAAGGACATTTTAAGTTTCAAAACAGGATGCCTTTCTGAGATTCAAATTTAAACAACTATCCTCATAAAAATCATTGGAAAGTACAGAAGCCACAGGAGGAAATGACAATAAACTTTTAAGTTTGAAAACTAAACTGATATTTTGAAAGAAAAAAAAAAAAGTCTGCTTCCAGTCCCTTTTAAAGATATGCAGTAAGTTTGGTTGTTCAAGAATATACAAAGTGTATTATGTTTGATCTTCTTGGCTTATTTACAGATCATAAACTCCCCGAAAATGTAAGTCTTCCCCTACTAGTTTTTCATTTCTTTCAAGCCTTCATGGACTATAAGTGAGAGTTGTTTCATCGTGTCGGACTCTTTGTGATCCTGTGGACTATACAGTCCATCAAATTCTCAGGCCAGAATACTGGAGTGGGTAGCCTATCCCTTTTCCAGGGGATCTTCCCAACCCAGAGATCGAACCCAGGTCTTCCGCATTGCAGGCAGATTCTTTACCAGCTGAGCCACCAGGGAAGCCCAAGAATACCAGAGTGGGTAACCTATGTCTTCTCCAGAGGATCTTTCCAACCTGGGAGTCCACCTGGGGTTTCCTCCATTGCAGATGTATCCTTTACCAGCTGAGCTACCAGGGAAGCCCATCTCAGTAGCTATACACTTGGCAAATAATGTTTAAAATTGTGAGACTGCAGTACTGTCATTTTGAATGAAAATAAATTTTTTTTGGATCCATACACATCTGTAATCATGGCCAGTCAGTACTGGTTCACTATGGGACAGAAGGCTAGTTCTGGAACCAAGAGCTTTAAAAATGGTGAAGGGTTTCACTGAAAAACTAGTACTGTTGAAAGCATATAAGAACTAAACACTTGCAATAAGTGGTTATATTTTCACAAATTGGGATGATTTAGATCTGAGAGACAAGGAAAGAAATGGTTCCTTATACATAAAAAGGTCCAGGAGCATATAATCACAGCCCTTGGTAGCTCTTCCATTTCTGTCACTCTTCAGGCATTTTAGTGCTTTCCATATCAGCAGTTTAAGAGAAGTGGTGCTTACGTCTGAAGTAAATTTAAGTTCCTTCCTAGAGGAGCAGAAAACCAAGGGAAAGGGAAGGAAAGCCATTTAGACCTGTTTCCTGATTCTCATTTTGATCACCTTGATTTACCTTATTCTCTACATATTGGGGGCTTCCCTTGTGGCTTAGCTGGTAAAGAATCTGCCTGCAATGTACATACTGATGAATGCTTGCTTTTCTTGTTGTCCATATTACATTTACTTCAGATTCAGAGAGAATTGAATTTGGTAGAAATGTAAAGCAGAAATCTTAAAAATTATCAAATTATTGCATTGTTATTTCCATTTATATATGATGATTTAACTATGATTTGTATATGGCTTCACTATTGTAGGAAAAATCTTTTCTCATTCTCCCTCAATAGAAGTTTCAACTCTAAATGTTCAATTATTTATGTATTGAACATATGTTTATTGAAAGCTTCCTAATTTTGCTAAATATTACACACATAAATATAAATTAGTTATGGCCTTTATAATCACACAGTCTACTAAAAGAAATATGATTTCTTTTACAATATAATATAATAAGGGCCATGGTAAAGGTATGTTTTAATACTTAACATTTGTTAAATACTATAAGCTGTAAAGGTCCTGTAGGACTGTATCTACACTTTATTTTTTTTTTGATAGCTTTATGAGTTAAGTACAAATATTATCTCCACTAATACAGATGAAGAATTGAGGTTTAACAATGTTAAAAGCATAGTGAATTCATAGTGTCAAATAATTTACTGATTAATATCTGTTACAGTTGAGGTATCCTTTTTGTGTGATTAATTCTTGAGATTTTTCTGTTTTTGATAGACTGATTGAAGTATCATCTAATACACATATCCTCTCTTTCAATCTCTGTGTTAACTTTCAAACTTATGACCTGCTTGTCTGCCCCCCCCAGGGTTCTACCCATTTGTTAGAGCCTCAGGGTGGTGGGGGTAGGAAGACTCTGGGAAAGAAGGGGCCAAACCCCTCTGACAATAATAGATTCCTGGGAGAAGAGTCCATAAAAGGTTAAAAACAATACCTGAAGAGAGATTTACAAAATGGTAACTGCAGAGAAAAGAAAGAAACCATATAGATGTCACACACATGGAGATGTCATTTTGAAGTTTTAGCCCTTAGGACTGGAGCTCACCAGTGCTCTTGGCCTTGATCCACATAATCTTTCTTATTCGTGATGGTGCCGGAAAGAGAGGAAGCCTTAGGGTTCCTTTAGAAACTGGAGTATAAAATAGATAAGAATCATCCAATGGGAGCATATAGAATGGGCACCAAACCAGGTATGGAGATGGTATTGAATTTATCTATACTATTAGTGAAACTCTTTTTGTAAACTTTAGTCACTGCCATCCTTTAAAGTAGCAATTGGTTATTTTGCCTGAATTGTAACTTCGATTAAGGTTTTCTGACCAGTGGTTATATTATATTAAACTTAGTTCTGAAAGATCATGATATTTGCAATATTTCAGTTTTCTTTTGTTTCTAAATCTAGTTCTTATAATGGCCCTTTCAATGGAGGAGTAATCCAGTCTTGGAGCCCCTTAATTGTTCAAAACAGAAATACTACTGAATTAGTCAGGAATCTGTGTTTGCAAGTATAAGAATCCCAACTCAAATTAAATGATAAACTATACTGTATTAGCTTATTTTAAGATGGTACCTCATTGCTATCACCAGAAAACAATCTTTCCTGTTGTTTTCTGGCTTTTTTTCTTCAGTTCAGTTCAGTCACTCAGTCGTGTCTGACTCTTTGCAACCCCATGAATCGCAGCACGCCAGGCCTCCTTGTCCATCACCAACTCCCGGAGTTCACTCAGACTCGCGTCCATCGAGTCACTGATGCCATCCAGCCATCTCATCCTCTGTCGTCCCCTTCTCCTCCTGCCCCCAATCCCTCCCAGCATCACGATCTTATCCAATAAGTCAACTCTTCACATGAGGTGGCCAAAGTACTGGAGTTTCAGCTTTAGCATCATTCCTTCCAAAGAAATCCCAGGGTTGATCTCCTTCAGAATGGACTGGTTGGATCTCCTTGCAGTCCAAGGGACTCTCAAGAGTCTTCTCCAGCACCACAGTTCAAAAGCATCAATTCTTTGGCGCTCAGCCTTCTTCACAGTCCAACTCTCACATCCATACATGACCACAGGAAAAACCATAGACTTTACTAGACATTTTAGCTTTATTCTCAAGTGGCCTATCTATGTAATGACAAAGATGGTAATGAGAACTTTATGCATACATGATCGTCAGCACAAACTGGTTTAAATAATAAATGTTGCTGGTTCACATAACAGAAGCCCAGATACAGTGCAGTTTGGGTTGTGGTTTGATCAAATTCTCTGGGATTCTCTTAGCCCATCTTTGTGTGTTAGCTATAATTATAGTGTCCTCGGCCTCACAGATGGCATATCATCAGAGTAAGAGAACAAATCTTTCCCCTCAATTATTGGACAAAAATTCTAAATTTTGTTCTGTGAAGAACGATAAAATCATTGCCCGTTCTGGAACCAAAATCTCGAAGCAAGAGATTGAGAAACACTGATTGACATATACTAATCAGGCTCACTTCTAGAGTTATATCAATCCAACCCAGACCAGATGCCTGTTATACAGTGGGTGACAGGTAAGATGGATACTGAGAAAGGTAATAAACAAAACCATGGAAGAACCAATTATATTTCTGTGAAGTCCGGGGGCGGGGGGTGTGGTGGCAGAGTCCTGTTGGGACAGTTTCATTGGCTGACACAAGCCTCAGGCTTATCTGGGCCCTTCTGGAGTTAAAAGTAGGGAATGAGTGAGTCTCCATAAGGTAGAGAAGAGTTTGAGGAACAGGCCAAGCAATAGCTCTGTACTATAGTATACTTTTTAGATCACATCTCCAATTGTTCTGTTTTATGTTCTGCATGGAAATTAGTCTTGTCTACTGCCATGGAGACACAGACTAGAAAAATTACATTTTAGAATTCTTAAACACTAAAAGCTCAATTTTTATTTAGAATATGAAAAGATTAGATAATATTTTCTAGTGGGAGGAAAAAAATTGAGATTTATAGCAATAGCATTGCTTATATAGAAAGAAGCAATATCTTTTTCTGGAAAGCTGCTGCAACTGCTGCTGCTAAGTCACTTCAGTCGTGTCCAACTCTGTGCGACCCCATAGACGGCAGCCCACCAGGCTCTCCCGTCCCTGGGATTTTCCAGGCAAAAACACTGGAGTGGGTTGCCATTTCCTTCTCCAGTGCATGAAAGTTAAAAGTGAAAGTGAAGGCGCTCAGTCCTGTCCGACTCGTAGCGACCCCATGGCCTGCAGCCTACCAGGCTCCTCTATCCATGGGATTTTCCAGGCAAGAGTACTGGAGTGGGGTGCCATTGACTTCTCCAGGAAATGAAAGCTGGAAGAAAATAAATATGTTCTAGGAGAAATTGGTGGAAAAAGTTTCTCCCAATCCTTTCATAAAATGTTGGAATTACCATGGCTTTCATGACTGATACAGGCACTTAATTCTAATGAGGGGATACACAGAATATTCTTTGGTATTAGGAAGATGATTTATGCAATTTTTTCATTTTCTTAATTAGAAAAATATAGTGCAAGTAATTTGATCCTGAATACATTAAAAAAATATATATATTCCTGTCTTTCTTGCATCTTTATGGGGTACTTTTAAAGTTAAAGCTGAAATTTATAAAAGTTTCAGATTCAAGTATGGACTTCCAAGGAAGGATCAAAGTTATGAGATGTAATTTAAGAATATTGATAAGTAAAATACTTCCAAGGTACCCTACCTTTGATTTATCTTTTTTATTAAAGATTAATCATTTGAAATGTCAAAACATCACAGACTTGAGAAAAACTTAAGCCTTGTAAAGTTACTCTGTATACTTACATATGGTGAGCCTTTAGTGTTCTGTCAGAAAGCAGTGTGGAGCTGAAAGCAGAGAGGTAATACCCCTCCTCCCCTGCTTCTAGCCCCAAGGTTGGGGTGGTTAGTGGTAGGGCATTTCAACTGCTGACAATACACACAGCTATCTTCCGGCTCACCTTCATTTGTCACTCTGCCTCTATAGTTATTTTTTCACCTCTAGGTATGATTTTGATTTGTGCAGAGAACTGAGAAATGAAGTTTTGTCAGCAGACATTTAGTGCTGTGAATGGACAGTAGTGGTTTAGAAAGGTTGCTGTTTGATTCTTCATTTCTAGTGAAGGTAAATTAAATGCAGGAGAAAATAATAGATAAACTGTTCTGTTCTTTCAGCTATCTGGGAAAGAGCCTTACAGGACACCCCACATCTGAAAGAATTCAGCTGTCATTATTGAAAATGGCATATAACAAATACACTTGGGATAATTTTTGAATTAGCTTTAGAATAGGATTAGATGTCACTCCAGTTTAATATGTTCTCCCTGAGGATCTCATTGTGAACACTGTCTAGCCACTTTGGGAAGATACATAATACTTCTGCCTTCAAAGAGCTGATGGTCTCAGTAACTAGAAAGACGTGCAACTTGCAACAACAGACCCAAGAGACAGTAACTAGAAAGACGTGCAACTTGCAACAACAGACCCAAGAGAGCATATAATAAATGGAGAGTGTTTTAGTTATGTTCATGTCTAGTCATAGAGACTCGCTGGGGTTTTTAATGAGAATTCATGTGATAAAAAGAGAGAGGACATCTCATGGAGCTCCAGGGTAAAAATCCATGCCAAGGCAACATAGGAGGGTGAAGGGCTAGAGACTTTTTCTGGATTCAGGGCAGCTGGTAGGACCCCTGCACAAATGCTCTACCATTAGTGTGATATGACTACTTGGGTATATATATTTTTTCTCTGCCTTTCTGCTGTCCTCTCTTCTAGAGTTCAAATTCCCAAGAGAGAATCTATGTGACTTAGCTAATTTTGCTGAGCTTTTCTTGCCCAGCAATGGCCAGTGGGTAGATAAACTTTGTTGGGGTTGAGGAGAAAAAGCATGGTCTGTGAGGAAGGACACTGTTTCCTTGGGGTACCTCTTCTACCAGGCTTTGTGAGTGTGTGGCAGGGAGTATTGTAACCAATATGAAAACAGCAGTAAGAATATTGGTGGTAAATGCTCAGAGAAATCAAAGAAGGGAGTACTTACTATGGAATTGTTCAGTTCAGTCGCTCAGTCGTGTCAGACTCTTTGCGACCCCATGAATCACAGCATGCCAGGCCTCCTTGTCCATCACTATCTCCCGGAGTTCACTCAGACTCACGTCCATCGAGTCCGTGATGCCATCCAGCCATCTCATCCTCTGTCGTCCCCTTCTCCTCCTGCCCCCAATCCCTCCCAGCATCAGAGTCTTTTCCAATGAGTCAACTCTTCGCATGAGGTGGCCAAAGTACTGGAGTTTCAGCTTTAGCATCATTCCTTCCAAAGAAATCCCAGGGTTGATCTCCTTCAGAATGGACTGGTTGGATCTCCTTGCAGTCCAAGGGACTCTCAAGAGTCTTCTCCAACACAACAGTTCAAAAGCATCAATTCTTCGGTGCTCAGCCTTCTTCACAGTCCCCACTCTCACATCCATACATGACCACAGGAAAAACCATAGCCTTGACTAGACGGACCTTAGTCGGCAAAGTAATGTCTCTGCTTTTGAATAGGCTATCTAGGCTTAAATTTCATGACAAAAAGGGATTTGAGCCAAATCCTGAATGATGAGCAAGAATCGAGTTGTAAGGACTAGGGAGGAGGGATTCTAATATAAAAAAGTGTTGTGCCACCTGAGTAACTACAAAAATTCATAGTAACTGGGATGAATTTTTAATATAACTTAAAAAGTTTGACTGTGATCCCAAAAGCACTTATAGCATTTAATTAGTCAGATTAAGGACCAATTTTCTAGCATGGAGGTGAAGCCAGGAGCGTTTTTTTTTTTTTTTTCTTCCTGTACTAATTGAATGGGTCTTTATGCAGAGATGTGATCTCTAAGTAGAGATAACCGTATGCTGACTATAATACCATCCTCACATGAACTAAGAGGAGGATAAAGGGGAAATTTCTAGCAAAGAGGAAGGATAGTTTCTTAAGGCTTCATGTGAATTATATTAGCCAATAGATTGAGGCAGAAATAGAGGTATGCCGGTGTTCAGCCTAAGTCAAGAGAACTTGCTTTTTGTTTTTTGTTTCCAATCATCTTTGTGCCCTTCTGCCATTGCCATAGGAAAAATAGGCCTAACCAGCTCACTGGATTCAGGAAAGAGAGACATGCAGAGCATAAGTGCCCTGGCTGGGTTACTAGCCCATTCTAGACTGGTCAACCTCTAGTCAAATCACTGATGAATGAACTAAGTAAATGCCATTGAGATTTAGAGGCTCTTTTTCACATAGTAAGAGGTGACACAGGCAGATTTTTCAAAATACATTTGTAGATGTAGTAGCTTTAGCCAGAATGGGGTTGTGGGCGTGACAGGCACTCAAAGTGCCACAGACCTTCCCCCAGCAAGGAGGAAGCCCAAGATAAAGAGACCCTTAAAGCCCAAGACAAAGAGACCACAAACAAGTCAAAAATTGATCAAACAAAAAACTCTAATAAGGAAGAATGCTTTTCCTTGTATAGCTATAACATATACAAAAATCTCAATCCTTGGTGCTCTAGACTCTGCATATGGATGGTAAATTCAATATAATGGTTTTAAACCAGGCAAGGCAAGGAGTCACAGCCATCTACTGGAAAGGCAAATCTGATGGTAGCTGAGACTTTCATTCCATAAACACCACTCATGGGGAGCTGTAGAAAATGCAGGTGACATAGATATTAGAATCAGGAAGTGCACATGGGGTTTCAGGTATGCCTTGGAGCAAAGCACAGGATCCAAGAGCAAGACTTCCTCTGGGGAAGGATCTTGGTTTTATGAGGTAGGAATGTCAGTGTAGCTGTTAAGAGTATCCTGCAGAAGCTTGAGACTAAGAGAAGCTTTTTATATCCATCACTTCTTAGACTCAGGGCAAGAGTGACCACCGTTAGTATGCTTGGGGCAGTTGTAAGCATGCTAGCAAATAATACACTTTGCCTCCCACATGCTATTCAATAATTTTACCTTGATTTTATTTAAATAATTCTTTTGGTACTCTGTGGTTAATGTGTTTTCAAGGAAAAGATGGGACTATGTGTAAAGCTTCCCCAAATGTAAAGTGAGATTTTCCTAGGCAAGGTGTGGCTCAAACCTAAAGAAATGTGTAACACTTAAAAGACATAAAGAATAGTGTACATACACCATTTCCTGTGGTTGAAAAGACAAAATTCCTAAATATATGAAAACAGTTAACCATGGGAAAACCTTAATTGGCCAAGGAACTTTCTAGAAAAGTTTTATTCTATAAAATACCTTAGGATAGCATTCAGCATAATAAATGTAAGACTGGAACAAATTTATTTTTTCTCTTTCTAAATTGCTAAATATGTTAGAAATAGTAAACTATGCTATTGTCTAGGGCAGACTATACTATTAATTCTTTAATAGCCTTTTATGCTATGGCAATCTGAGAAAATAAATGAAGACTCAAATAGGTATGAGTCAGACAAACATTATTCTTAATGTATTATACTTTTATGATCTTACATGTAATTTTATTTGAAAATGTTAAACTTATGATAATGTAAAAGACTCTTGAGAGTCCCTTGGACTTCAAGGAGATCCAACCAGTCCATTCTGAAGGAGATCAGTCCTGGGATTTCTTTGGAAGGAATGATGCTAAAGCTGAAACTCCAGTACTTTGGTCACCTCATGTGAAGAGTTGACTCACTGGAAAAGACTCTGATGCTGGGAGGGATTGGGGGCAGGAGGAGAAGGGGACAACAGAGGATGAGATGGCTGGATGGCATCACCGACTTGATGGACATGAGTTTGGGTGAACTCTGGGAGATGGTGATGGACAGGGAGGCCTGGCGTGCTGTGATTCATGGTGTCGCAAAGAGTTGGACACAACTGAGCGACTGAACTGAACTGGACTGAATATGGAAAGGACTTCTTCCTTACAATGTTAATTCTGAAAATTTTAGGCTTTAAGAACCAATTTTTGCATTTATGAAATGGATAAGATTTCTTGGTTCTTTGCATATTGTTAATATATGTAGATTAATATACCACTACATAAGTGTCTTTCCCTCAGACATATAAATAGCAACAAATACCACTATAATAACCACCTTGAAATGAGTTTTTAATTGATTTGATGACTTTAGTAGCAATTCCCAAAATATGCTAGCTCTGTTTACTTTTAATTTTATTCAGCATATGGGCATAGGAAATCATTAGCATTTTCCGATTCCAAGGACGAATGTGTTTAATGTTAAAATAACTCAGAACAGTTTTATGTTTTTCATCATGAAGTTCAAGCAAGAAATATAAATACAGAAACTTGGGTCTGCTGCTGTTTTTCTGTATAAGTTTGGTCCGCTCTCAAGGATATGATTACAGAGAGCTTGTAGATCAACTATTTGGGCTTCCTTTAACCATCAGCTCAGTTGAACACATGGTACAATATTATTTTCACCAATAAAGCCAATATTGGAAAACATTCATACTGTGTAGACATGTTTTTAACCTCAGTTTTATCTATCATCAGTTTTAAATATCCTTTTCCTACAGAGAAGAGGCAGTAGTGTTTGGTGCCATACCTGGTAGTAGAGTATCAGAAAATGACAGGAGTTTGGGTTTGAGTCTTAGTTCACACAGCCAGTTTGCAATAAATATAACTTGCATCTCTTATTTCTCTGTTGAATTTAATTTCAACTTTGAAATTAAATTTTTTTGACTTTATAGATACTAGAATTATTTTGGTTATAACTTTACCCATGTTGTGTTCAAGATCCAAATTCACCATACCCTATTTGGTATTGGTAATTCCAGTTTGCTTTTTAAATTTATATATAAAACAGAAAGTACCTGGAATTGGTTCAATTTTCCATATCATATTAGAAAAGTGACTATTTATCCCCTTCTGTCTCCTGCATCAATCCCTTGTCCCACTCATCTTTGCCTCATTCCCAAGCCCTCCATAGTCTCACATGCACAAAAAAATACAACTATGAGACACATGTATGTAGCTCTGCAAATGTGACGAGCAAAAGCCTTACCCAAGGGCAAAACCACAGCAAAGTGTGACACTCCAAATAGTAGTAAAGGGACAGAGCTTGGCAGCTTGTGGCAGCCTCTACTCTGAGCACAGCACGGCTTAAGTTAAGGTTCCTAGGTAGAAGCGAAATAGCAGGAGGAAAAGGTTGACTGGGCTTTTACAAGAAGCCACAGATACACTTTCATGGCTATTGTAGCTCCCACTCAACGAAATTTCCTCCTAAAGATTAAGTGGACAAGAGACAAACTTTATAACAGTCTGCTCTGTTTGGCTTTGAAAATAGTACACAATAAGTTTATGGAGAAAACCTGTAAGACTCTTAATGTCAGGAAAAATAAAAATCAGAAGTATTCTGTGCTGACAGACAACTGAAGATCAGATGAGAAGGAAGGTGCTCCTGAAGATGCCAGGACTGATAGATGCCAACCTATGCCAAATTCTCCCTCTACCCCCAGCCCCAAAGACTTGGCACTCTACAAGTTCCATGGATCTTGAACTCAGCACTGGGAGAACACTGGTAAAATCCCAAAGTGACTGTGTTTCCACCACTCAGTAGAATGAGGTCTCAAAGTTGAAATTAAATTCAACAGAGAAATAAGAGATGCAAGTTATATTTATTGCAAACTGGCTGTGTGAACTAAGACTCAAACCCAAACTCCTATCATTTTCTGATACTCTACTACCAGGTATGGCACCAAACACTACTGCCTCTTCTCTGTAGGAAAAGGATATTTAAAACTGATGATAGATAAAACTGAGGTTAAAAACATGTCTACACAGTATGAATGTTTTCCAATATTGGCTTTATTGGTGAAAATAATATTGTACCATGTGTTCAACTGAGCTGATGGTTAAAGGAAGCCCAAATAGTTGATCTACAAGCTCTCTGTAATCATATCCTTGAGAGCGTGACCAAACTTATACAGAAAAACAGCAGCAGACCCAAGTTTCTGTATTTATATTTCTTGCTTGAACTTCATGATGAAAAACATAAAACTGTTCTGAGTTATTTTAACATTAAACACATTCGTCCTTGGAATCGGAAAATGCTAATGATTTCCTATGCCCATACTTCTATTAATTAATTTTGAAGGAAATCTGAAATGATGGCATACTTTTGCACTTGCATGGTTACTTCTAACACAGACTGAGGATAATATAAAAATTCAAGAATTATGGAGATGATGAGAATGGTTTTCAGATATGATTACATATGTATGTAATGTAATATTGCATATCCATTAAAAATGTTGACTGTTGATTATCAAAGGGGAAATTATTCTGATCAATAAGCTTAAAAAAGCATTTTACAAAATTAAATGTGTTCTGTGCCTTTAACTATGTAAAAACGTGCATTAAAAATGAGGAATTATGTCAAGATTTAAAGCACTCTTTGTCTCTGAGTAGTGGGTGCTGCTTTTCCCACCTTCTCATACTAATACCAGCAGATTTTCAGTCTGTGATTCTCTGCCGGATGTATTTTCTATAGCACCATCCTCAAATACAGAATACCACATCATTATAATAAACGGTGATAACTGATTTAGATAGGTTACATTATTACCTTACTTTCCACTATCCAACTTTTTTCCCTGCCAAATGATCTCTTTAGGAAATCTTACAGTGCCCATGTTAGGAAAAGTCTGTTTTAGCTCTTTTTAAATGTTACAAAAACAAGCAGAAATGATGAAATATAGTCTTTAGTAGGGATTCCTGAGTAAGATGTGTTTCTGAGACTAGCAGCATGAACATCATCAGGAAACTTGTAGAAATACAGATTTCTGAGTTCCTCCAGAGACCTGCCTAATCAGGAACTCTAGAGATGGGGCCTAACAATCTGTGCTTTAACAAGCCTTATAGGAGATTCTGATGCTCTGCTATAAGAGCAACTACCTGCTTCTTGCATATAAAATATTATTGGAACACAACCTTGCTCCCTGTCTTTGGCTGTTGTGGGCTACAGTAGTAAACTAGAGTACTTTCGACAGAGACCTTATGACCCACAAAGCTTAAACTATTTGTTCTTTCTAAAAGTTTATCATTCCCATTCTGGAGGATAGAATCCTTTTGAATTTTAGCTCATACAGACTTTTTTTCCCCACTGAATATACAAAGTCTCTGTTATTTATGCCATGACAAGTGTTCTATGAAAAAATATCTGTGAACTTGTAACTTTAATTGAATAGGCTGTTGTGGATTCCATTAATGTAGAGACTTTTGAGTAAATGTAGAATGATTATTCTTGCCAACTATCTTAAGTTCAGTTCTATAAATAAACATTAAATAAAAAATAATTCTTAAAATTGAAATCACAAGGGCTTATCTATTGCTGTGTTTAAGTTAGAGAAACAAATCTAAAGGGTTCCACCTGCTGGTTGAAATTAAAATGACTACGAATTAAAATAATGCACTTTAAAAATTATCTGCTAAGTCAAAAGTGATAGTTTTGGAAGTTTAGGCTAAAAAGATGATCATCTAATCTCTTCATTTAAAAAAGGAACTGACATTGAGTATAGAAATAAAATTATAATCCATTTAAATAGATTATACAAGCATACAGATAAATTTTTTCCTGACTATAAACTTTGTGAAGGTAGGAGCCATGTCTTTCCTACACATCAGGATATCTCCATCACTAAGTAGAGTGCTGTGCAAATATGTATAAATAAGTTTTCCATCTGATTTATTAGAGTTGCATAAAACAGTTGTTATCGAAGACTTTGTATTTCTAATTTAAAAAACAAACCATAAATTTATAACACTTCAGAAAACACATTTAGTAATAATTTTACTCCTTAAATGGAGATTCTTCATTAGAGAATTTAGCAGAAATATATCATAATACATTTTATTTCTTAAAAATATAAATGTGTAGTTCAGGATAGACTGCTGTGCTATGATAAAATATGATTCCTGAATCTCGATGGTTCACAGCAACAAAGGTTGTTTTCTGGTTCACATCCATTATGCTTGCCTGCAGCTCTCCTCCACATGTGTCTTCATTTTGGAACCCAGGTTATTGAAACAGGCTTATTGGGAATGCAGCTGGTTATCTTGACACAGAGAAAGAGACTCGACCTGTACACAGACATTTTTCTTTTTTGAAATATCTTTATTGAGGTATAATTTCCATAACCATAAATGTACCCATTTGAAATGTACAATTCAATCAGTTTGGTTCAGTTGCTCAGTCATGTCCGACTCTTTGGACCCCATGAACTGCAGCACACCAGGCTTCCATGTCTATCACCAACTCCCAGAGCTTGAACAAACTCATATCCATCCAGTCAGTGATGCCATCCAAGCATCTCATCTGCTATTGCCCCCATCTCCTCCTGCCTTCAGTTTTTCCCAGCATTGGGGTCTTTTCTAATGAGTCAACTCTTCACATCAGATGGCCAAAGTATGGAGCTTCAGCTGCATCATCAGCCCTTCCAATGAATATTCAGGGTTGGTTTCCTTTAGGATTGACTGGTTGGATCTCCTTGCAGTCCAAGGGACTCTCAAGAGTCTTCTCCAGCACTACAGTTCAAAATCATCAATTCTTCGGTGCTCAGCTTTCTTTATGATCCAGATCTCACATCCATCCATGACTACTGGAAAAACCATAGCTTTAACCAGGTGGAACTTTGTTGGCAAAATAATGTCTCTGCTTTTTAATATGCTGTCTAGGTTTGTCATAGCTTTTCTTCCAAGGAGCAAGTGTTTTAATTTCATGGCTCAAGGAGCAAGTTACCATCTGCAGTGATTCTGGAAACCAAGAAAATAGAGTCTGTCACTGTTTCTGTTGTTTCCTCATCTATTTGCCATGAAGTGATGAGACCAGATGCCATGATCTTACTTTTTAAATGTTGAGTTTTAAGCCAGCTTTTTCAATCTCCTCTTTCACTTTCATCAGGAGTCACTTTAGTTCTTCTTCACTTTCTGCCATAAGGATGGTATCATCTGCATATCTGAGGTTATTGATATTTCTCCCTGAAATCTTGATTCCAGCTTGTGCTTCATCCAACCTGGCATTTCGCATGATGCAAGGAGATCCAACCAGTCCATTCTAAAGGAGATCGGCCCTGGGATTTCTTTGGAAGGAATGATGCTAAAGCTGAAACTCCAGTACTTTGGCCACCTCATGCAACGAGTTGACTCATTGGAAAAGACTCTGATGCTGGGAGGATTGGGGGCAGGAGGAGAAGGGGGCAACCGAGGATGAGATGGCTGGATGGCATCACTGACTCCATGGGCATGGGTCTGGGTGAACTCCAGGAGTTGGTGATGGACAGGGAGGCCTGGCGTGCTGCGATTCATGGGGTCGCAAAGAGTCGGACAGGACTGAGCGACTGAACTGAACTGAACTGACTGTACATATAAGTTAAATAAGCAGGTGACAATATACAGCCTTGATATGCTCCTTTTCCAATTTGGAAACTGTCCATGTTCCATGTCCAGTTCTAACTGTTGCTTCTTGACCTGCATACAGATTTTTCAGGAGGCAGGCAAGGTGGTCTGGTATTCCCATCTCTTGAAGAATTTTCCACAGTTTGTTGTGATCTACACAGTTAAAGGCTTTGGCATAGTCAATAAAGCAGAAGTAGGTTTTTTTCTGGAATTCTCTTACTTTTTCTATGATCCAGTGGATGTTGACAGTTTTATCTCTGGTTCCTCTGCCTTTTCTATATCCAGCTTGAACATCTGGAAGTTCATGGTTCACATATTGCTGAAGCCTGGCTTGGAGAATTTTGAGCATTACTTTGCTAGTTTGTGAGCTGAGTGCAATTGTGCAATAGTTTGAACATTCTTTGGCATTGCCTTTCTTTGGGATTGGAATGAAAACTGACCTTTTCCAGTACTGGGGCCCCTGCTTAGTTTTCCAAATTTGCTGGCATATTGAGTGTAGCACTTTCACAGCATCATCTTTTAGGATTTGAAATAGCTCAGCTGGAATACCATCACCTCCACAGCTTAATTTGTAGTGATGCTTCCTAAGGCCCACTTGACTTCATAATCTGGGATGTCTGGCTCTAGGTGAGTGATCACATCATTGTGATTTTCTGGGTCATTGAGATCTTTTTTGTATAGTTCTTCGGTGTCTTCTTGCCACCTCTTAATATCTTTTGCTTCTGTTAAATCAGTATCATTTCTGTCCTTTATTGAGCCCATCTTTGCATGAAATGTTTCCTTGGTATCTAATTTTCTTGAAGCGATTTCTAGTCTTTCCCATTCTATTATTTTCTTCTGTTTCTTTACATTGATCACTGAGGAAGGCTTTCTTATCTTTCCTTGCCATTCTTTGGAACTCCATCTTTCCTTTTCTTCTTTGCCTTTTGTTTCTGACTTAAACCAAATTTATAGAGTTGTGCAGCTGATCACTGCAATCCAGTTTGAGAACATTTCGTCACTCCTAGAACATCTCCCATCCCCATGTGTAGGAAATTCCTATTCCTACTCCTGGCCCTAGCAAAACTTAATCTGTTTTCTGTCTAATAATTTGCCTTTTATGGACATTCCATATAAATGGAAACATGCAATATGTAATTTTCTGTGTCTGACTTATTTCACTTGACGTATTTTTGAGGCTCATCATATTGTTGCAATATATGTCAGTAGAGTATTTCCTTTTATTCCTAAACAATTTTCCATTGTATGGATACATTGAATTTTTTAAACATCTATTCACCAGTTGATGGACATTTGTGTTGTTTCAAGTTTTTTGTCTTTTTTCTTTATGCTATTACATGTAAAGCTCTATGTACATTCACACACAGTATTTGTATGGACATATTTTTTCTCTTGGTTAGATACCTGGGAGATTTGCTAAGTTGTATCATAAATCCATGAGTAACTTATTAAGAAACTGCCAAACTTTTATAGAGTAACTTACCATTTTATGTTCCCACCAGGAACATATGAGAGTTCCACTTTCTCCATTGCTTTGCAAACACTTATTATTCTTTGTCTTTTTTATTATAGCTATTTCAATAGGTACAGAGTGGTAGTTCGTTGCAGTTTTAATTTATATTTTCTAGTTCAAATCTCTAATGTGGTTTAGCATCTTTCATGAAATATCTATTCAAATTCTTTACCAATTTTTTTAGTTGTATTGAATTTCAAGAGCTCTTTATATATTCTGGATAAAATCTTTTTCAAATATATAAATGAAAGATATTTTCTCCCAGTCTGTGTCTTGTCTTTTTATTTTCTTAAAGTATCTTTTGAAGCATGAAAACTTTAAAATTTTTACAGAATCCAGTTTATCAAATACTATTCTTTTATGAATTATGCTTTTGGTGTCACATCTAAGAACTTTTTGTCTAACTTAAGGTCATGAAGATTCTGTTTCCCTCTAGAAGTTTTATGGGTTTTATTCTTATATTTAGGTCTGTAGTTTATTTTGAGTTAGTTTTTATGTTTAGTATGAGGAAATTTATCTCATTCTTAATTTCTCTCCCTTAAGTTTCTGACTGGTTTGTCTATTGCTTCTCTAAACTTAATTCACAACTTAAGACTTCCTGTGATATTGTCTCCTGATTGTCACAAAGTTCACTATTGTTTTTGACGGTGCCCTGGATATATAAATTTTACACTCTTTGCAAGTCAAGTAGTCTACTTCCACAGTAAAGATGATGATTTGCTTGATCTGCCTGCCCTGAGGTAGCTGTAGGAGTACCCCCAGGATAAAATGTCATAGGTTCCTACTGTTCTTACCCAAGTTTCAGTAGTTTTTCTTGAGGAGATGTTTCTCGGTTATCTGTATACCTTTGGTTGATTTTCATAATTGAGATTTTTATTGTTTTCAAAATAAAAAATATTTTTGGATTTTTGTTGTTGCTTACTTTTGGGGGAGAGGACTTGCCAACCTTCTCCCTCCACTTTCCCAGAAGTACCTGCCTCTCTGAAACAGTTTTCATAACAGGATTTCAAAAGCTTTAAAACCTAATAAGGTATGTCATTTCTAGCTAGATTTCCTGAGTCAAAGCAAGTCACATGGTCATTTCTTTGCTTAACAAGTTGGGGATAACCCTCCCCTAGAGGAACATCCCCAGGATGATGTCATAGGCACCTTCTGATGTAGTTCTCAATAGTTTCTGCCTTTTGATATTCACACTGTTGTGTCATCCCTTCTCCCTGTGTGTAACCTAGACTTAGTGACTGTCTCCTAATAAATAAAATTCAGCAAAAATGATGGAGTATCATTTCCATAAAATTATCCAACACTGTTACTTTCATCTTGTTAGCTCTTGCTGCCTTACGCTCCTTCTTTCTTTTGCCTTCTTGGGTTATTCACATGGAAAATATGCTGTCATATTGGAGAAGCTTACAGGGCAAGGAATGGAAGGTGACCTCTGGTCAAAAGTCAAAACAGAACTGAAGTCCAGTAGCTGTTGAGTCCAGTAGCCCACAAGGAACTGAATGCTCCCAGCAACCAAGGAGTGAGCTTGGAAGCCTATTCTCCCTCAGTTGAATCTTGAGATGGCTGCAGCCCTGGCTGACACCTTGGTTGAGCACTGTATGAGACTCTGAAGGGAGGACCCAGTTAAGCCATGTCCACATTCTGTATCCACAAAAACAGATAATGAATGCTTGCTGTTTAAGCCACTAAGTTGTGGGGGTAATTTCTTACTAGCAACAGATAACTAATAATAGTAACTAAAATATTTGGTGAAGAATCAAGTAATCTATGGCAATAAGCACAATAGATATAGAGCTGGATAGGCTGCTTTTTGCCAAATACAAGATCAGTGCTTCTAAACAAATCAAATTTTATTCAGAGTAGTTTTACATGAAATTTATAATCTGGCATTTGCCCTGTGTTTTTGTTGTTATTTTATAGAATCATAAAATATTGGGGTCACAATTTCAGTAGCCCCAGAAATTATGCAAATACTGCTAAGCCACAACAAGGAAAGTATATTTTTGTAACATGAGATTGAGAACATTAGATTTTCTTGGGCATTGTTTATGGAGTGCTCACATTTCTCATTGATAATTTTATAACTGGCAAATATTTTGGGGTCCGTCTGCTCTTTATAATTTGAAATAGTATAGAAATGCTAAAATCAACCCTCCTTACATAAAAAAATTATCAGAAATATAAGGGAGTTTCTTTCAAAGAATAGAGTATAGAAAAAGGAGACTGGAAAAAGTAACCTGATAGTGGAGAAGCCTAACAAACATGATCTCTAGCCAAATGACCGCATTGGTAATATGTATCCTTGATAAGATGTGATGAAAATGACACTTTTGCTCTGTGACATTCCTCCCCAAAACATACTACCCGAATCTAATGATGAGAAAAACACCAAATCTTAGTGGAAGGACAGTCTATAAAAATATCTGACCAGCAATGCTCAAAACTTTCAAAGTCATCCAAACCAAGAAAAGCTTGAGAAACCATCATAACCAATACTGAATGTAATATGGTATCCTGGAACAGTGAAGGAAATCTGAATAAAGTATGGGCTTTAGTTAATAACATATTAGTGAAACTGTAATTCAGATTGGGGACTCGAACACGTGGCCAGGCTCGAACCTGGCCAAAACCTCTTCTAACAGAGATCACACACCTGGTTTCAGTATTTAACGAGGTTCACATTCTTGATGTCTCATCTCAGAAAGAATTCAGTGAGATACAAAGTGATAAGTGGATTTATTTAGAGAGAAACACACTCCACAATGTGGGACATCTCAGGAGAGAGCAGCCTTGAAATAGAGTGGTAGCTTTTATGGACTGGGTAATTTCATAAGCTAATGAGTGGGAGGATTTTCCACCTATTTTTGGAAGGAGTGGAGATTTTCAGGAACTGGGCCACGGCCCACTTTTTGGTTTTTCATGGTTCACCTTGGAACCAATTTCCAGGTGGCTGAGCAGGTAAAGAATCTGCCTGGCAGTGCAGGAGAGACCGGAGATGTGGGTTTGATCCCCAAGTCAGGAAGATTCCTTGGAGGAAATGGCAACCCACTCCAATATACTTGACAGGAAAATCCCCTGAAAAGAAGAATCTGGACTATAGTCCATGGAGTTGCAAAGAGTCAAACACAACTGAAGCAACTTGAGCACGTACACAAGATCATTTATGTGGAAAAATTCCTACCTTGGAACTGTCATAGGGCCTGTGGGTGTGTCATTTAGCTTGTTGATGTGTTATAGTGAATGTATACTGAGGCTCAGAGACATCACTTTGTTGACAAATGTTCATATAGTCAAAGCTATGGTTTTATCAGCACTCATATATGAATGTGGGAGTTGGACCATAAAGGCTGAGTGCTGAAGAATTGATGCTTTTGAACTGTGGTGCCAGAGAAGACTTGTGAATCGCTTGGACTGCAAGAAGATCAAACCAGTCAACCCTAAAGGAAATTAGCCCTGAATATTCATTGGAAGGACTGATGCTGAAGCTGAAGCTTCACTGCTTTGTCCACCAGATGTGAAGGGCCGACTCATTGGAAAAGACCCTGAAAGATTGAAGGTAAGAGGAGAAGCGGGTGACAGAGGATGAGATGGTTGAATGGCATTATCAACTCAATTGTCATGAGTTTGAGCAAACCAAGGAGATAGTGAAGGACAGTGAAGCATGCAATGCTGTAATCCATGGAGTCATAAAGAGTTGGACATGAGTGAGCAAGTGAACAACAACAAAGCTATACTCATTAAAATAGCAAAGCACTGGTAAAATAATTGTCTCTTTGATATATGTTGTTGTTTAGTCACTAAGTCATGTCCAGCTCTTGAAACCCCCATGGACTGTATCCCACCAGGCTCCTCTGTCTGTGGGATTCTCCAGACAAGAATACTGGAGTGGGTTGCTGTTTCCTTCTCCAGGATATCTTCCTGAGCCAAGGATCAAACCCGTGTCTCCTGCACTGACAGGCAAATTCTTTATCCCTGAGCCACCTGGGAAGCCCTCTTTAAATACATCCTATTTATCAATTTCATATAGAACTGAGAGTACAGTGTTGAAGTCAGATGTTATCCCTGCCCTCATAAAGGTTACAAGTCTATTGGACTACTCCCGGCAGACCTGTAAGCCTTGTACTTGCCAAACCTCAAGACTGAAGAAAGAACCTAGAGTCAGCAAAAGAGACTGCTGGCTTAATGGTTTAATGGATGAGGGAAATCTTACACATCTGAAGAAAGTTTCTGGAATGATATGCCACTATGTGGGGCAGATGTAGAGATGGGAGCAGGAGGGCGGGGATGGAGAGGGAGGTTACCAGTTACAGAGGGACCTGATTTCAGGGAAACCAGCAGAGGGGCACATCCCTTTGATAAACTATCATAGTGGTGATGGTTCTGATCTAAAGATTAGGACAACCACTGGCTGGGGCTGGAGGTGGGTGGTGTGTGTATAGGCATTTATTGATTAGGCACTGTGATTAAGAGGGAAGGTCAGTCAGGTGAGTAAGGTGTAGGTGAGGCAGGGACTGGTAGACAGGGATGTACAGAGAGCAAGAGAACAGCCATCTTGGGTGGGCTGATCATACTCAGTGTATTGTAGAAGTTAGCTATTATTTACAGTTAGAAATGTACTTAGTGAACCAGAGAGGATATATTAGAGGAAACTGCACTTAGTTAAGACAGCAAGAATTTTAGTTAGCTAGGTGTAGGAGGGAAAACAGTCAAAAGCTCATGACAGGCAAGGTAGGAAGTCCATGTGAATGCCATCTTCAGAAAGATGTCCACTATTTACTATATATGGAAGTCAAAGAGAAGTGTCATGAGATCAGTGACTAGAGAGTTAGGCAAATGCCACATTGCATAAAGTTAAGAGTTTTTGTTTTTACCCTAAGGACATGGGAAATCAGTGAGGATTTTTAAACTGGAAAAAGATCTAGTTAGATTAACACCTGTAAAAGATTACTTTGATTTCCCTGAAAAAAAGAACTAGAATGGAGTCAGGAGGTAGCTAAGAGATAAGATATTGCAATAGATGGGATTATGAAGACAAATATAAAAGGAAGAATAAGAAGATGATGGAAATTTGAGTTATGGCAGTAACAGTGAGGTTGAAGAGAAATGTACAAATTTATTATTCTATTTCAAAGAAATATTATTTTTGAATTATGTTATTCAAATAATATATTGAATATAAATATAATCAATCAAAGAAATATATTATTCTTCAAGAGATGGGAATACCAGGCCACCTGACCAGCCTCCTGAGAAATCTGTACACAGGTCAAGAAGCAACAGTTAGACCTGGACATGGGACAACAGACTGGATCCAAATTGGGAGGGGAGTATATCAAGGCTGCATATTATCACCCTGCTTATTTAACTTATGTGCAGAATACATCATGAGAAATCCTGGACTGGATGAAGCACAAGCTGGAATCAAGATTGCCAAGAGAAATATCAATAACCTCAGATATGCAGATGACACCACACTTAAGGCAGAAAGCAAAGAACTAAAGAGCCTCTTGATGAAAGAGGAGAGTGAAAAAGTTGGCTTAAAACTCAGCATCCAGAAAACTACGATTAGGGCATCTGGTCCCATCACTTCATGGCAAATAGTTGGGGAAACAATGGAAACAGGGGCTGACTTTATTTTTCTGGGCTCCAAAATCACTGCAGATGGTGACTGCAACCATAAATTAAAAGACACTTGCTCCTTGGAAAAAAGCTATGACCAATCTAGACAGCATATTAAAAAGCAGACATTACTTTGCTGACAAAGGTCCGTCTAGTCAAAGCTGTGGTTTTTGAGAGTTGAACTATAAAGAAAGCTGAGTGCCAAAGAACTGATGCTTTTGAACTGTGGTGTTGGAGAAAGACTCTTGAGAGTCCCTTGGACTGCAGGGAGATCCAACCAGTCCATCCTAAAGGAAATCAGTCCTAAATGTTCATTGGAAAGGACTGATGCTGAAACTGAAACTCCAATACTTTGGCCACCTGATGGGAAGAACTGACTTATTTGAAAAGACCCTGATGCTGGGAAACATTGAAGGCAGGAGGAGAAGGGGATGACAGAGGATGAAATGGTTGGATGCCATCACTGACTCAATGGACATGAGTTTGAGAAAGCTCCGGGAGTTGGTGATGGACAGGAAAGCCTCGTGTGCTGCAGTCCATGGGGTCTCAAAGAGGCGGACATGACTGAGCAACTGAACTGAACTGATGGACCAGCTTTTCAGAAGGAAAAAGACTTTCTAAACATAGTAGTAAAAAAAACACCAAATAATTGACTGTGAAAAATTATTTTTACTTTGTACTAAAAATTTGCAGGCATGTGGTAAAGTCGAGAGAAAGGAGATAATATTTGAAGAAAAAGATAAACACCCTAATGAAAAATAGGGAAAGAACATTAATAGACATTTTGTAAAATGAGATTTACAAGTGGTTGAGAAGCATTACAACTCAGCAATGATAATTGCTATAATAGTCAATAGTAACTTCAAATTTTAAAATTGTTGTTCAGTTGCTTTGTCATGACTGACTCTCTTGTGACCCTGTGGACTGTAGCCTGCTAGGCAGTACTGTCCATAGGATTTCTCAGGCAAGAATACTGGAGTAGGTTGTGATTTCCTTCTCCAGGGGAATCTTAATGATCAGGGATCAAGCCAGTGTCTCTTATGTTGGGAGGTGGATTCTTTACCACTGAGCCACCTGAGAACCCAAAATTTTAAAATAATGGAGTGCTGATTTTAATTTCTGGAATAGGTAGGTAAAAATTAGTGATAATATACAGTGTTGGTGAGAATGTGGATAAAAGTTATCTCATAATTCTAATGGAAGTCTAAATCAGAACTCTTTATAAAGGACATTTTAGCCATATACATCTATAAAGAGTTTTTCAAAACTTCATACTTTTTAACTCAATTCCAAAATTTAATCTAAGGAATTAATCTGTGATGTGAAGAAAGTATTTATTTATGTAATAAAATGTTTTCACTACAACACTCTTCTGGCAAAAACATTTTTTAACAAGATAAATGCCCAATATTAGGGAATTGTTTAAATAATAGTGAGAAATGACTTGGAGTCATTGAAAATTATGTTTTGGGGAAATTTTAATAACATGGCAAAGCACTTATGACCTAACTTTAAAATAATAAAATTTTAACACAATACTTATATAATAGTATCCCAAATATATTCAATATAACAAAGCATTTTAAAATAATTATTTCATATAAAATTAATACATATTCATTATAGAAATTTTGAAAATATAGAAAATTAAGAAAACAAACTTAGGTCATTTATATTTTCAGCCCCTGTGAGCAAATACTACTAATGTTTTATGGGAGAGTTTTGATTTCTTAAATTTTCTGTGTATATTTGTGAAGCTCCAACACTAAGTGTTTGTTTTCCACCAGTAAAATGGGGGTAAAATAAGGCTTTGCAGATTTGGTGTGAGAATTAAAGATTGTATTATTTAGAATTCTTTTGGTTGCAAAGTGACAGAAGCTTACTACAAATTAGATCAAATAAAAAAATTTATTGACTCATGTAACTAGAAAGGAAGAAGAAAAAAACAAGGGAATATTGGAGTCTAACTTTAGACACAACTTGATCCAAGTTGGAACACATTCTCAGAAATTTTCTCTACTTATCTTTGTTTTCCATAGTGCAGATTTCATTCTCCTGCAGCTGTCGCCAAGTTGAACATTGGGTTTCCAGGTTTATTATAAGCTGGTGCCTCTTTTCCAATAGTTACAACAAAAGTTCAGAGATTAACTCTAACTGATGTAGCAGGGCCCCATACCCCATGCCTGAATCAATTTTGTAGCCTGAGGGGATGGATATACTTTGTGAGATACAAAGGGATCAGCTCCAGCTGAATCACAGCAACTGAGACATGAAAAGGAAAGGTATACCAAATCCAAATTAGTGCTGTAATGCTGTAATAAAGAGAGATGCATAGCGGGTTTTCTAAAGTAATAGAGATTCACTACAAAGATACTGTGCTTAGGTCCTTGCCAGACATACACCAAGGTTCCTCAAAGTGACACTTATTATTTATAGTATTTTTACATTCAACAACTACAGTTAATTTCTGTGAATGGTATAAAATGACAGCCTTTAAAACAGGCTCTAAGAAGTCATTTTAAAATGGTTTCTTATAGTCTGTGTACTTAGTCATTTAGTTGTGTCCAGCACTTTGCTACCTGCCAGGCTCCTCTGTCCATGAAATTCTCCAGGCAAGAATACTGGAGTGGGTTGCTATTCTTTCTAATAGTCTAGTTATACTCAAATCCCCTTGTAGTTCTTTTATTCATTCATCTGACAATGATCAAATACTTGTACACCATAACTATTGTTATATTGTTATAAGGATAGGGAAGATTGAAATCTGTTTTTATAACTTACTGTTGTGTAAGGGTGATATGTGCACATATTACTTGTTATAAACTATTAACTATTATATAACAGATTCAGAGAACATACTTCAGGCATTAGAGACTGCTTCCTACTTGAGGCTAAATCAGGAAAAGCTCTAAGAAACAGTTTATATCAAAAAGAATGCAAGAAATTGAGCAAGTGGAAATGAGAGTTTAAACACTCCTGTGTTCAGCAAACACCTTGAGCAAAAACATAGACACTGAAACGTGTAGAGCACACTTTGAGTGTAGAGAGCAATTCAGTTTCTGGAGTATGAAGACGACTTGTGAGAGAAGATTATAAAATGATAGGTTAGCTTTTCTGATAGTGAAACCACCCCCTGATAGCATACCTCTGGCTGGATTGCTCAGTCATTCTTTGGAGGAGTTAAAGGAAACATGAGAAGTACTTGGAGCTGAGTTCAAACTCTTTCTCCTGGTTGCCATAAACTGAGGGACTATCAGTCCAATGGGTTTCAATTCACTCCACTAATGTTTGACATTGCTTTTAGATGATTCATCTGACAAGAGCCACAAAATGATAAATAGAAAAAGGAAGAAATGGTGAGGGTAAGTTCAGTCACTCAGTTGTGTCCTACTCTTTGCTACACCACAGACTGCAACACACCAGGGCTCCCTATCCATCACCAACTCCTGGAGTCCACCCAAACCCATGTCCATCGAGTCAATGATGCCATCCAACCATCTCATCCTCTATTGTCCCCTTCTCCTCCTGCCTTCAGCCTTTCCCAGCATCAGGGTCTTTTCCAATGAGTCAGCTCTTTGCATCAGGTGGCCAAAGTATTAGAGTTTCAGCTTCAGCATCAGTCCTTCCAATGAACGCTCAGGACTGATCTCCTTTAGGATGGACTGGTTTGCTCTCCCTGCAGTCCAAGGGACTCTTTAAGAGTCTTCTCCAACACTACAGTTCAAAAACATCAATTCTTTGGTGCTCAGCTTTCTTTAGAGTCCAACTCTCACATCCATACATGACCACTGGAAAAACCATAGCCTTGACTAGATGGACCTTTGTTGACAAAGTAATATCTCTGTTTTTAAATATACTCTCTAGGTTGGTCATAGCTTTTCTTCCAAGGAGCAAGCGTCTTTTAATTTCCTGGCTGCAGTCACCATCTGCAGTGATTTTGGAGCCCCCCTCCCCCCAAAATGAAGTCAGCCACTGCTTCCACTGTTTCCCCATCTATTTCCCATGAAGTGATGGGACCAGATGCCATAATATTAGTTTTCTGAATGTTGAGCTTTAAGCCAACTTTTTCACTCTCCTCTTTCACTTTCATCAAGAGGCTCTTTAGTTCTTCACTTGCTGCCATAAGGATGGTGTCATCTGCATATCTAGGTTATTGATAGTTCTCCTGGCAATCTTGATTCCAGCTTGTGCTTCATCCAGCCCAGCGTTTCTCATTATGTACTCTGCATATAAGTTAAATCTGGAGAAGGAAATGGCAACCCACTCCAGTACTCTTGCCTGGAGAATCTCATGGAGGGAGAAGCCTGGTAGGCTACAGTCTATGGGGTCGCAAAGAGTCGGACACGACTGAGCAACTTCACTTTCACTTTCATATAAGTTAAATAAGCAGGGTGACAATATACAGCCTTGATGTACTCCTTTTCCTATTTGGAACCAGTCTGTTGTTCCATGTCCAGTTCTAATTGTTGCTTCCTGACCTCCCTACAGATTTCTCAAGAGGCGGGTCAGGTGCTCTGGTATTCCCATCTCTTGAAGAATTTTCCACAGTTTGTGGTGATCCACACAGTAAAAGACTTTGGCATAGTCAATAAAGCAGATGTTTTTCTGGAATTCTCTTGCTTTTTCCATGATCCAGCATATGTTGGCAATTTGATCTCTGGTTCCTTTGCCTTTTCTAAAACCAGCTTGAACATTGGGAAGTTCACAGTTCACGTATCATTGAAGCCTGGCTTGGAGAATTTTGAGCATTACTTTACTAACATGTGAGATGAATGCACTTGTGTGGTAGTTTGAGCATTATTGGACATTGCCTTTCTTCAATATTAGAATGAAAACTGACCTTTTCCAGTCCCGTGGCCACTGCTGAGTTTTCCATATTTGCTAGCACATTGAGTGTAGCACTTTCACAGCATCATCTTTTAGGATTAGGAGTAGCTCAACTGGAATTTCATCACCTGCACTAGCTCTGTTCATAGTGATGCATCCTAAGGCCCACTTGACTTTGAATTCCAGGATGTCTGGCTCTAGGTGAGTGACCACACCGTTGTGATTATCTGGGTCATGAAGGTCTTTTTGTAGAGTTCTTCTGTGTATTCTTGCCACCTCTTCTTAATATCTTCTGCTTCTGTTAGGTCCATACCATTTCTGTCCTTTATTGAGCCCATCTTTCATGAAATGTTCCCTTGGTATCTTTAATTTTCTTGAAGAGATCTCTAGTCTTTTCATTCTATTGTTTTCCTCTATATCTTTCCACTAATCACTGAGGAAGGCTTTCTTACCTCTGTTTGCTATGCTTTGGAACTCTGCATTCAAATGGGTATATTTTTCCTTTTCTCCTTTGCCTTAAGCTTCTCTTCATTTCACAGCTATTTTTAAGGCCTCCTCAGACAGCCATTTTGCTTTTTGCGTTTCTTTTTCTTGGGGATGGTCTTGATCCCTGTCTCCTGTACAATGTCGCAAACCTCCTTCCACAGTTCTTTAGGCACTCTAGCAGATCTAATCCCTTATATCTATTTCTCACTTCCACTGTATAATCATAAGGGATTTGATTTAGGTCATACCTGAATGGTCTAGTGGTTTTCCCTATTTCTTCAATTTAAGTCTGAATTTTGCAATAAGAAGTTAATGATCTGAGGGACAGTCAGCTCCCAGTCTTGTTTTTTCTGACTGCATAGAGCTTCTCCATCTTTGGCTGCAAAGAATATAATTAATCTAATTTCAGTGTTGACCATCTGGTAATGTCCATGTGTAGAGTCTTCTCTTTTGTTGTTGGAAGAGGGTGTTTGCTATTACTAGCACGTTTTCTTGACAAAATTCTATTAGCCTTTGTCCTGATTCATTTTGTACTTCAAGGCCAGATTGCCTGTTACTCCAGATGTTTCTTGACTTCCTACTTTTGCATTCCAGTCCCCTATAATGAAAAGGACATCTTTTGGGGGTGTTAGTTCTAGAAGGTCTTGCAGGTCTTCCTAGAACTGTTCAACTTCAGCTTCTTCAGCATTACTGGTCAGGGCATAGAAGTGGATTACTGTGATGTTGAATGGATGCCTTGGAAATGAACAGTGATTACTCTGTTGTTTTTGAGGTTGCATGCAAGTACCGCATTACTGCCCCTTTTGTTGACTGTGACAGCTACTCCATTTCTTCTAAGGGATTCTTGCCCACAGTAGTAGAGATAATGGTCATTTGAGTAAATTCACCCATTCCAGTCTATTTTAGTTTGCTGATTCCTAGAATGTTGACGTTCACTCTTGCCATCTCCTGTTTGACCACTTCCAATTTGCCTTCATTCATGGACCTATCATTTCAGGTTCCTATGCAATATTGCTCTTTACAGCATCAGACCTTGCTTCCATCACCAGTCACATCCACAAGTGGTTGTTTTTGCTCTGGCTCTGTCTTTTCATTCTTTCTGGAGTTATTTCTCCATTGATCTCCAGTAGCATATTGGGCACCTACCGACCTGAGGAGTTCCTCTTTCAGTGTCTTATCTTTTTGCCTTTTCATACTGTTCATGGGGTTCTCAAGGCAATACTGAAGTGGCTTGCCATTCCCTTCTCCAATGGACCTCATTTTCTCAGAACTCTCTACCATGACCCATCTGTCATGGGAGGCTGTACACGGCCTGGCTCATAGTTTCATTGAGTTAGACAAGGCTGTGGTCCATGTGATTAGATTGGTTACTTTTCTGTGATTGTGGTTTCAGTCTGTCTGCCCTCTGAAGCCCTCTCCAGTGCCTACCATCTTACTGAGGTTTCTCTGACCTAGGACATGGGGTATCTCCTCTCTGCTGCTCCCTACTCAGCGCCATGTAGCCAAGAAATGGTAAAGAAGCCAATATTGATTTGATGATGATTGGTGGTTGAACTGGGAAATGGTGAGAGTGATAATGAAGTGTTGTGTGGACAGATATTGAGGTGGTAAAATCAATAGGATTTTGTAATTGGATCTATAGATATAGGAGCTGAAAGGATTCTTAGAAGGTTATTAGAAGGGTAATGCCTTAGTCCATTAGAGTTGCTATAAGAAAATAATGTATCAATAGATCTTGTAGCTTATAAAGAAACAGAAATTTATCTCTCACATCTGGAGGCTGGGAAGTTCAAGATTAAGGAGACTGCTGATTCAGTGTCTGGTGAGAGTCTCCTACCTATTTTATAAACTGCCATCATCTTACTGTAACCTAACATGAAGGAAGGGGACACCAGAGTTTCTGGAGTCTCTTTATTAAGGGCACTAGTCCCACTCTTGAGAACTCTGACCTCATGTCCTAATCCCTTCTAAAAGACTCACTTCCAGATTCTGTCATATTGTGGATTAGGTTTCAACATACGGATTTTGAGGAGACACGTTCAGTCTAAAGCCAATGATATTGCCATCTGTGGAAAACGGTAATTTGTGGGGAAGTTGATGAAAACTCTTTGAGTCATTTTGAGTTTGATGAACTAATGGGAGAATATCAACTGTAGATCTCCATCATGCCATTGGCACTTCAGTGTTTGAGCTGAGACAAGTGGGACTGGAAATAAAGGTACTCTCTCTTCTCAACCAGTCATGACTACTTAATAGCATCAGTAGAAATCATGTAAGTGACTGGAGTTAGCAAAGAAGTCAGCCTGAAAGAACAAGCTATTTCCAGAAATTATGAAATTAACTATATTTAAGGACTGGTAGGGAAAGAGAAGCAGAAATAAAAGGAGATCGAGGCACTAAGGCAAGTCAAGTAGGGGAAATTGTTTCTGAGTATGCAGGTCAGGAAGCAACAGTTAGAACTGGACATGGCACAACAGAGTGGTTCCAAATAGGAAAAGGAGTACGTCAAGGCTGTATATTGTCACCCTGCTTATTTAACTTCTATGCAGAGTACATCATGAAAAACACTGGGCTGGAGGAAGCACAAGCTGGAATCAAGATTGCTGGGAGAAATATCAATAACCTCAGATATGCAGATGACACCACCCTTATGGCAGAAAGTGAAGAGGAACTGAAAAGCCTGTTGATGAAAGTGAAAGAGGAGAGTGAAACAGTTGGCTTAAAGCTCAACATTCAGAAAACGAAGATCAGGGCATCCGGTCCCATCATTTCATGGCAAATAGATGGGGAAACAGTGGAAACAGTGGCTGATTTTATTTTTCTGAGCTCCAAAATCACTGCAGATGGTGATTGCAGCCATGAAATTAAAAGATGCTTACCTTGGAAGGAAAGTTGTGACCAACCTAGACACCATATTAAAAACAGAGACATTACTTTGCCAACAAAGGTCCATCTAGTCAAGGCTATGGTTTTTCCAGTGGTCATGTATGGATGTGAGAGTTGGACTGTACAGAAAGATGAGCACAGAAGAATTGATGCTTTTGAACTGTGGTGTTGGAGAAGACTCAAAGAGTCCCTTGGACTGCAGGGAGATCCAACAAGTCCATCGTAAAGGAGATCAGTCCTGGGTGTTCATTGGAAGGACTGATGCTGAAGCTGAAACTCCAGTACTTTGGCCACCTGATGCAAAGAGCTGACTCATTGGAAAAGACCTTGATGCTGGGAAAGATTGAGGGGAGGAGGAGAAGGGGATGACAGTGGATGAGATGGTTGGATGGCATCACCAGCTCAATGGACATGGGTTTAGGTAAGGACTCCAGGAGTTGTTGATGGATAGGGAGGCCTGGTGTGCTGCAGTTCATAGGGTCGCAGAGTCGGACACAACTGAACTGAACTGAACTGAACTGAACTGATGAACCACTCTAGAACATGTAAAATTTGGGCTTGGTTAGTTCAAGGAATTAAGAAAGAAAATAGAAAAACAAATAGGATTGTATGCATTTTAAGACTTAATAAAGCAGTGACTATGATATAGGATAAAAAGAGAGTGGACAGTAGCTGTTGTAAAAATTGTTATTAAAGAAATGCACTAACAAGTAAACTTTTATATTTTTCTACAATTCTCAGTTTTTCTTCTTTATCATACGTTACTTTTTTAAGATTAGTCAGTAATATATAGTATAAATCTTTTTCCTAAAAGAACAAAAGATTATTGTATTTTTTAAAGTATATTTTACAGTGCCTAGAGGCAAATGTGATAAAAGGGATTAAAAACAGCCTTATCTAGATAATATATTTCATCTGTAAAATGGGGATAATAAGACTTGTCCTCAGCTGCTCTCAGAAAGTTGTCATGAGTTAATTGAAAAGAACTATGCAACATTGTACGAATGTGAAAACTATGCAGCATGTATGAATGTAATGTGCAACATAAAATATTTATGATGTTTTTGTTTTGCTCTTATGCTGATAAAATTGTCATTACTTTAAATAAGCCACACATATCTATTTTTTAGTATTATCTATGTTAGGTAATAAATGTTCTCATCTTTCTTGCACTTATAAATTGACTATAATTTTGCTTTCTTTGAGATGTTTGCATTTATCTTATTTTTGCCGACGTCTGCTCTGACAAATACATGCCAAATAAAATGTTAATATCAGCAAACAGACACTTTTGTTGGGTGTGTCCACACTGTCCCAATGTTTGTTTTTAGCCAGCACTATTTGTTTCAAAAGCTTTCCTGAAACATGCATTTGTTTTTGAACCATCTCAACAGTTCACATATGCCTGTCCACATTTCCTTAGGTCACCTTCTATTCAGCAGTTTTTATGAATTCTCCTGTTGGCCAGAATTTTTTCTGAGGCTTCAGTAGTTGACTAGTAGGAATGCTTGTAAAAACATTTGTGGATAGCCCAAACATTTTCAATAACATTTGCTTGGAAAAATTTTACTGGCAGTCAAGACACATTATTTAAACATATTTCAAAATATTTATGTATCTCTGCAGTACTTTGGCGGTGTCTGTATATCAAGGCTGAATTGATGGTTTTCTAGTTAAGTCTTATTGTTTGTTTGTTTTTGGTCATTCATAATGGTTGATGAATGTTTGATAAAATTTCCATGTAATTAATTTGATTGACTCCATAGGTGACTATAAAAACCAATGAGTTTTGAACTAACTTTCTTTTCAGAATCAGGAACTTAATAAATTAGATTGACTTGACTGTAATCTCTTCAGATGCTTGATTCTCAGTTGCTATTTTAGCTCTTTCCTTCATCTGCTTCCCAACAGCAATTCAGAAAATGGTAGATTTGTTAGGATCATTTTAGCTTTAGTATTTAGTAAAAGTAGTAGTTTTAGTGAGACCTGTGGTTCTTAGATAGGATTTTCATCATTTTTAAAAATCATTTTTCATATTCCATGACTCCATCTAAATGAAAAGAAATGGATAAATCCTTTGACAGTTATTTGGAATAGATAAAATAATTTGTTTTATTTTGTGTGTGTTTTATTAGTAGGGTTCATTTTTGTAATTTTCCAAAATAAAGAGGGAAATCTAAGCTTGTGATTATATATGGTCCTTGATTTTAGATGATGCTATCTACAAAAGAGTAAGAAATAGTACTTTAACTCTGGCTTATCAGAGATGATAAGGCCACATAAATTTAAAAAGTTTTTAGTAAGGGCATCTTTAAAGATCATATTAAAGAGTTTAGTTCATGAAGTCCTCCTTTCTGATTTTGCATCTTGCATTCTTGCATCTCTCTTTACTTTTGAGTGTAAATATTTTTTCTCCATGTGTTCGTGCTGTATTTTTATGACTTTTTCTCTGTATACCACTGTGTATACTCATTTGATTATGTGTCATTTTTCTATGCTTGTTTATGTATGCCCAGTCTGTTTTTCCTTTGGGTGTCTCTACTGTGATCTCTCTCTGTGCCTTTATCAATATTTGTCTCCATGTGTCTTTGTGTCTGCATGTCTGTCTATCTAGATGTATGAATTTTGTGTTCTTTCATTCTGCATTTGTTTCAGTATATTCCTCTAGTGTATGACTTTGTTCTTTCTCATTGTCTTTCTGAGTTTCATTTTACATATGGCTTTCTCAGTTTTTTTCTTCCAGTTCTCTACATATGTCTTCCTTCTTTTATGATTACGAACACTGGAGTTTTGCTGTGATGTTATGTTTGTCAATTAGAATTTAAAATTTCCTGATCCACTCTATTAGGTAAACATGTTAAAGATTTAAACAAGCAATTCCTAAAAGCAATACAAGTGGGCTAATCAATTTATAAAACAGATATATTCTTACTAGTATAAGGGGCTTCCCAGGTGGTAAAGAACCTGCCTGCCAATGCAGGAGATGCCTGGGACAAGAGTTTGATTCCTGGGTTAGGAAGATTCCCTGGAAGAGGACGTGGCAATCCACTCCAGTATTCTTTCCTGGAGAATACTATGGACAGAGGAGCCTGGCAGGTTACATCCATAGGGCCCAAAGAGTCAGACACAACTGAAGCAACATAGCACACACAAAATAATGATATTATAGTCATTGACTATCAGATTGACAAAGATATACACTGGGGGAAAATAATAATAAGTTACAATAGTGTTGAATCAACATTTTAAGAGAAAAACATTTATTAAAGTTTTAAATATACATAAACTGTGCTTCAGCAATTCCACTTCAGGTATTTATCAAAGATAACCAGACATTCGTACAACTGTTTTTTTCACAACTGCCTCTAATAGTATAAAATTGAAAGCAAATGTCAATTGGTAGGGAATTGATTAAATAAATTATGATACAATAAATAAAATATTACAGAAAATTGTATATTGATAACTAGACAATAATCAAATTCAATAAAGTATGTCAAATATACATATTGTGCATGCTATTTATTCAGTCAAACAATATGTATTTTGTGTCCCTTCTATGTGCTCAGCCCTATAGACATATTCATATTGTTTTATATGGGGTGTTAGTGAAAGAACTTCTATCTTTTTATATGGATTTAACAATCATATATTATGAAAAATAACAAATGTGGCATCAACTTTGAGAGAAGAGTTGTCTTAAATTTTAAACCAAGTGGATATTCTGTTTTGAAATATTAAATCAATTTCTCCTTTTGTGATTTTTCTTTCCTTTGTTTTTTCTTCTTCTTCCCCCACATGTGGATCAATGAGCCTCTATAGAAAGTGATTCCTAATTGTAACCAAGGCAGTATTCTTAAGTGTTCTGGAAATGCTATGCCTTAGTATATATTGAATTAATGAGTTGTCAAAAAGAAATATTTGTTTAAAGCCTTTGGAAAGGTAGAAAAAAAGTTAAGCCACGTCAGTGTCAAAATGTCATTCCAGTGTGAAGCATGGAGAGTTAATGTGATGTGAAACTGTGAAGAAGAATGCTTTACTCGGTCATTGGAAACTGACACTAGTGTCAGTGGGAAAGCAAACTTGAAAATGTGATGTTTAGTACAGTAATTCTCAAACCTCCCGTGACCAGACTCAACTAAGGAACTATTTTTAAATGTAGATTCCTAGACCCACCCCTTGAGATTCTCATTTGGTAGATCTGAGTGGTGTCGTTTAATAAGCTTCCCAGGTGATTCTTAAATCCATTTCTGAGTTTTAATATATACATTTCAAAAAACCATGCTAATGAATAAGTTTAAATAGCTAATCTACTTTTTTAAATGACAGATTTTTGTTAATCTTATCTGCTAAGTACATTTCCAGAAGAATTCTTTGAACAAGGTTCTTTAAGGGATCGTGAAATTTATTTAGGGGCATTGTTAGTTCATAGGCAGGTTACATTCCATTTAAGACCTATTGACTTTCTGGACCTCAACTTTGAGCCAAAATTTTAATGAGCTTCCAGTGTTTACTTCTGTCAAATAAAATTGTCATGGCTTTTTCTCAAACGATGGCATTAATATTTATAGGTTTCCTTTCATTCTTAACATACATAGTGTTCCCAAGAATATTGTTGTAAAAGAATGACAAATAAAATATAGATAATAGACCACTACAAATGCAGAATTCTGATCAGTGAAAGCAACTATGTAGTATAGATAAAAGACTACTTTAGAGTACTTACACACAATCAGGGCTTCCCTGGTGGCTCAGAGGTTAAAGTGTCTGCCTGCAGTGCGGGAGACCCAAGTTCGATCCCTGGGTTGGGAAGATCCTCTGGAGAAGGAAATGGCAACCCACTCCAGTACTCTTGCCTGGAAAATTCCATGGACTGAGGAGCCTGGTGGGCTACAGTCCATGGGATTGCAAAGAGTCGGACACGACTGAGCGACTTCACTTTCTAAACGATGGCATTAATATTTATAGGTTTCCTTTCATTCTTAACATACATAGTGTTCCCAAGAATATTGTTGTAAAAGAATGACAAATAAAATATAGATAATAGACCACTACAAATGCAGAATTCTGATCAGTGAAAGCAACTATGTAGTATAGATAAAAGACTACTTTAGAGTACTTACACACAATCAGGGCTTCCCTGGTGGCTCAGAGGTTAAAGTGTCTGCCTGCAGTGCGGGAGACCCAAGTTCGATCCCTGGGTTGGGAAGATCCTCTGGAGAAGGAAATGGCAACCCACTCCAGTACTCTTGCCTGGAAAATTCCATGGACTGAGGAGCCTGGTGGGCTACAGTCCATGGGATTGCAAAGAGTCGGACACGACTGAGCGACTTCACTTTCACACACAATCAGAATATCAAATCTTTGAGTCTTAAAAGACTGAATTATATACAATAAGCATATCGATTGCTAGAATATTTTGCCTCAAAAATAACTCTGAACTTCTTAAAAGGAAGGATCTTGAGATGTACTGCAAGAAGTTTATAATGTTTTTACAACATACTGTCACCTACCTGTGTATAATCAAAGTGTACACTAAACATACAATTTAACTATTTTGTGATCATTCAATATAAAACTATAATTCTATTTTAAATAAAGTTTATTTGGATAAGAATCCAAAAAGCCTTCCTCAGTGAAGCTGATAATGAAAACACCTGATCGATACAGACTACCAGAGAGTTTTGTGGCTGAAAAACCATTCAGTTCAGTGTTTCTCAAAGTTTAATATGAATAAGAATCACTTGGGGATGTTGTTAAGATGAAAATTATGATGATGGTCTAGGGTGTGGGACTTGAGATTCACATTCCAAACAAGCTGTTGTTCCAGGGACCATACTTTGAATTCCAAGTATTTATGTCAACCCTTTTGTTTAAAAGAAGGAATTGGCATGGAAGGAACATGGCATTGCAGGATACTTAAAGTCATTGGAGCTGAATGGTATTATATTAATGGCAGTTCCTCAAACTCTTATCACTATGGTCTCTGGTGGGGCCTGGGCTGCTTCCCTTCCTGAGTGGAGACTTTCAACTTTTCCTTTCATTCTGTGAGAGCACTGAAATATTCCTTGCAATGAATTTTCTTTTTGCTTGAGCTATCCAGAGAGTTTCTGATGCCTGCAATCAAAAGAATGTAATACAAGCTCTGGGTTGGGACTTCCACTGCAAAAAAATATTTACATCACAAGGGAATAAATTCTTCTGCCTCTAGAACACAGTAGTAAATATATTTTCTTAAATGTTTACAAAAGTCCACTAGTGACTCCCAAAGGCCTCTTTCCATCATTTTTCCAGGCTCTGTCCAACTTCCTATTAGATATCTGTATTGAATATCTAATAGGCATCTCAGACTTAACATATTCAAAATTGAATCTCCCAAACTTGATGTTTATGTGGCAAATGGCACATCTTTTCTTGCAGTTGCTCAGGTAAAAACCTAGGAATCATCCCCATCTTTTTTCCCTTCTCCCATTCCACCTATTAGCAAGTTTGTTGATTCTGCCCTAAAAATCTAGCCAGAAATTAACCATCTTAATGGTTAATTTTCCATGGCAATTTTCCATCTTTGTTGCCTCATTCTATTCTAAACCATCACTATCTCTACCTTGGAGAGCTTCCTAATCCTTCTTTTTGCTTCCACTAGACGTCCTCATGGCAGCTAGAGTGGCACTTGCCCAGAACTGATCAGCTGCTTCCTGTGCCACTGAGGAATAAAACCTAAACTCCTCACTATGGTCTGCAGGGCCTTATGTTATCTGAGCCTTTACTAAATCTCCTACTTCCTCTTGCTCCAGTTTCTTCCTTGTACATGCTGCACCAGCTTACTGCTCTCCTGATAACTCTTCAACTAGAATATGAGTCCCAAGGACAGAAAAGTTGTCTGTTTTACTCACTGTTGTATCCTAGTACCTTGTGAGGCCCTGAGCAGAGAATCCAGGTGAACTACTCTGTGCCCAGATTTCTGACCCACTCTGTAAGGTAATAAAATGGGCAGTCTTTTAAACTGCTAAGTTTGTGGTGGTTTGCTATGATACCAGTAGAAAGCATACACAGTAGGAGAACTGGAAGAGTCTAGTATCACAAAAGCTAATGTAGAAAGAAATGATGTAGTCATTACAAAGTCACTGGCATTTCAGAAAGTAGTTTTTTCCTCTTAATGAATAAGGTTCACTTATGATCAGGGATACATCTAGTTCAATTCAGTTCAGTCACTCAGTCGTGTCCGACTCTTTGCGACGCCATGAATCGCAGCATGCCAGGCCTCCCTGTCCATCACCAACTCCTGGAGTTCACTCAGATTCATGTCCATCGAGTCAGTGATGCCATCCAGCCATCTCATCCTCTGTCATCCCCTTCTCCTCCTGTCCCAGTCCCTCCCAGCATCACAATCTTATCCAATAATTCAACTCTTCTCATGAGGTGGCCAAAGTACTGGAGCTTCAGTTTTAGCATCATTCCTTCCAAAGAAATCCCAGGGTTGATCTCCTTCAGAATGGACTGGTTGGATCTCCTTGCAGTCCAAGGGACTCTCAAGAGTCTTCTCCAATACCANCAGGGAGTTCACAGTTCACATATTGCTGAAGCCTGGCTTGGAGAGTTTTGAGCATTACTTTACTAGCGTTTGAGATGAGTGCAATTGTGTGGTAGTTTGAGCATTCTCTGGCATTGCCTTTCTTTGGGATTGGAATGAAAACTGACCTTTTTCAGTCCTGTGGCCAATGCTGAGTTTTCCAAATTTGCTGTCATATTGAGTGCAGCACTTTCACAGCATCCTATTTCAGGACTTGAAATAGCTCAACTGGAATTCTATCACCTCCACTAGCTTTGTTCGTAGTGATGCTTTCTAAGGCCCACTTGACTTCACATTCCAGGATGTCTGGCTCTAGGTGAGTGATCACACCATCGTGATTATCTGGGTCGTGAAGATCTTTTTTGTACAGTTCTTCCATGTATTCTTGCCACCTCTTCTTAATATCTTCTGCTTCTGTTAGGTCCAGACCATTTCTGTCCTTTGTTGAGCCCATTTGGCATGAAATGTTCCCTTGGTGTCTCTAATTTTCTTCAAGAGATCTCTAGTCTTTCCCATTCTGTTCTTTTCCTCTATTTCTTTGCATTGATCACTGAAGAAGGCTTTCTTATCTCTTCTTGCTATTCTTTGGAACTCTGCATTCAGATGCTTATATCTTTCCTTTTCTCCTTTGTTTTTCGCCTCTCTTCTTTTCACAGCTATTTGTAAGGCCTTCCCAGACAACCATTTTGCTTTTTTGCATTTCTTTTCCATGGGGATGGTCTTGATCCCTGTCTCCTGTATAATGTCATGAATCTCATTCCATAGTTCATCAGGCACTCTATCTATCAGATCTAGGCCCTTAAATCTATTTCTCACTTACACTGTATAATCATAAGGGATTTGATTTAGGTCATACCTGAATGGTGGTTTTCCCTACTTTCTTCAGTTTAAGTCTGAATTTGGCAATAAGGAGTTCATGATCTGAGCCACAGTCAGCTCCTGGTCTTGTTTTTGTTGACTATATAGAGCTTCTCCATCTTTGGCTGCAAAGAATATAATCAATCTGATTTCGGTGTTGACCATCTGGTGATGTCCACATGTAGAGTCTTCTCTTATGTTGTTGGAAGAAGGTGTTTGCTGTGACCAGTACATTTTCTTGGCAAAACTCTATTAGTCTTTGAAGCCCAATATCCAGCAGGTTTAGCCTGATGTGAATCATTTCTTTATTAGCACTTTATTTTTCCAATGTACTTCACTTCAGTTGGGTACAGGGTCTTTTTCCAGCCAAAATGGCCTCAGCTGCAGCAATATTAGCTCTTATTGTGGCATTTTGCTGTGCAGCTGAGGCCCTTAGATAGGAGTGAGAACTGAAGCCAGTGATAGAGGAAACTGGAAACTGTGGGAAGGATAGAAGCAATCTTCCTTGGGTGTAAGGATGTCATGCACAAGAAAGGGATGCTAGTGGGAACAAAGTCCTGTGACAGAGGAGAAGGCAGTGTCAAGGAACTTCTCCCAGCTGCACACTGGAGGCTAATAAGTGTGCTCTGGGGTGTGATATTTTGATTTATAATAAATGTATGTCTGGTCTGTGTCCCTGTTGCTTCTGGCACAGAGCTTCTAAAACCCTTGCAATTTCTTAAGTTGCAGAAGAAACAACTTGCCTCTTGTTATGTTAATTAGGTGACTTTTGGACTCTAGTTAAGGATGGCTGGTTGCCAAGAGAACCAACAATGTGATTGGAGGGTTGGAACACTCAGTCCCACGGCTCACACCCACGGCCCCTCCCAGTACCAGTACGAAGAGGGACTGGCAATTGAATCTGTCATCAGTGGCCACTGATTTAATCAAGCATGCCTATGTAATGAAGCTTCCATAAAAGCCCCGAAATATGGACTTCTGAGAGCTTCTCGGCTGGTAAACACATGGACCTGTGGGGACAGCGGTGCTCCGAGAAGGCACAGAAGCTCCACATACCTTGCCCTACACATGTCTTCCATCAGTATGTTAATCTGTATCCCCCGTCATCTTTTTACAGTAAACTGGTGAATGTAAGTAAGTGGTTTTTTTGAATTCTGTGAGTGACTCTAGCATTGAACCCAAGTAAAGAGAGTTCTGATCTATAGCCAGTCAGTCAGAAGCACAGGTTGCAACCTGGACTTGCAATTAGTGTCTGAAGTATGTGCCTGTGCGTGCGCGTGTGTGTGTGTGTTGGGGAGTGTGGGGCAGGCAGGCTGGTGGGACTGAACCCTTAACCTATGGAGTCTGGTGCTATCTCCAATTAGATAGTGTCATATTGAGTTGACTAGTAGGACACCCAGGTGGTGTCAGAGAATTGCTTGTTGGTGTGGGGAAAATGAATTGGGTCCAGGAACCTAAAAGTGGGAGATTGAACTTATCTATAGTGCTGGTAGCACACACTAATGCCAATGTGGCCCATAGCTACTTATGGTGAATTTACCAGGTGTTAGCTGTTCTGAAACTCCTTCTCATGCTTTCTGGGAGGGAACAGGAAAAGGCTCTTACATGGATGATGTTAATGAGGGCCTGAGTCAGAAAGCAGTTTTGGTTGCTGTCATGACCCACATACAGTAATTTAAACAAACAAACAAACAAAAAATCTTTTCAGATTGATGGAGCCTAGGGCAGCATCTGTTGTATATTTATAATCTTTTCTAAGTCCCTCACAAAAATATTTCTTGTTTGATGGTTAATTCAGGCTCTCATTATCTATCCAAGCAATTTGTTATTAAGTAGGCTTTCAGTTCCTTTACATAGTTGGAACAAAAATTTTCTTGGTGTTAGGTTGCAAAAAAAAAAAAAAAACCAAAAAACACCAAAAATGGCTGCTTCTCTCCATTCCATCTTTTCAGATGCCAAGATAGCATGTGATGTTTCTAGCTCTTTTATCTTAAAACCCTAGTTCATTTTATGTAGAATTTTGTCACCATCAATTCACTTAATCAAAACTGATAATTACATCATGGACACAAGTTAAAGTATATGAGCCTCTATTGACTTATTTCTGGAATGTAAGCATGGGAAGAGTATCCTTTCTTATGTGAAGGTTTCTTTATTGAGTCTTCATCTTGTGTCTTGGTTTGTACTCTGGCAGCTTGCTCAAATACACATCTTTCAAATCTGAACCTCCCTCTTTATTTCCATTGCCACTGATTTATTCAAGCTCCTATTATTTTCTCCTGGGACTGTTAACAATAGTTCATCTACCTCTGGCTGCACCCACACTTAGGACCCATACTGTATACTGTAAGCAGGAATGACTTTTTAAACACACAAATCTAATTATGTCAGTTTTTTCCCTGTAGTGCTTAACATTGCTTATTAGATAATGTCTAAATGCCTCAGGATGAAAAACCAAGACTTCAGTGATCTCTGCCTACCTGTCTAGCCTCATCTACTTGCCTCTTCTAAATAAATTCTACATTTAAGCGATACTAAATTACTTGCAGTCCCTAGCCTCTGTGCTTTTGTGTATGGTGTTTCTTTTTGTTCATCTGCCTTGTCAGTCACATCCCTGTCTTTGTGCTACAAAGCACCATATTCCTATCTCTGTTATGGTGCTTAGACATGTGGACAGCTACAAACAATGCAATGTCTCTTCAAATAGTGAAATTCTGGAGGGCTGGAATTATATCTTAGTTATCTTTGTTTATTAAATGAATCATTCAATTTCTAGTTTGGAATTCAGTTTAGAATTAATAGTGATTTTGTATTTGTCTCAAATAGTGATTTTGATATTTGTTAATGTTCCTAAAGGAGATCAGTCCTGGGTGTTCATTGGAAGGACTGATGTTGAACCTGAAACTCCAATACTTTGGCCACCTGATGCGAAGAGCTGACTGATTTGAAAAGACCCTGATGCTGGGAAAGATTGAGGGTGGGAGAAGAAGGGGACAACAGAGGATGAAATGGTTGGATGGCATCACCGACTCAGTGGACATGAGTTTGGGTAAACTCCAGGAGCTGGTGATGGACAGGGAGGCCTGGCATGCTGCAGTCCGTGGGGTCACAAAGAGTCAGACATGACTGAGTGACTGAACTGAGCTGAACTAAATGTTTCTTTCCCCTTTTAAAATGTCCATGTTAATACTAAAAGTGTAACAATGCAACAACATCCAGGTATGGATATCACCAAGGAACTTCAATGCAGTCTCAGGCTCTAAACTCAGTGAATAGAGATCTTCATTTTAACAAGATCCCTATGTGGTATTTACAACACAATTTAAGAGGCACCAGTGTGGGAGATACTTCACCTAATAGTTTTTTTGTATTCAGGACACACAGAAACCCCTTGCCAGTGTCTCACGTGTGTACTTTAATGGAGTATACAGTTTCAGGACTTGATGAGCTTTTCCTACCAGCTACAAAATCCTTGCCTTACGTGACAAAGTCAACTTCTCTGAAGAAATCTTTATCATTTGTTAAAGAAATTTATGCACTTGAATCTAGGTAGTATTCAAATGATGAATTCGCCAAAGGAACTTTTTAAGCAATCACCCTCCCAAATGGGAGTACACCTCACTCATCACAACCCTACCCTTTCCTGTGGACAGTTTGGCATTTGCGTTGACCTCGCAGCCTTCCCTGGATGAAAATATCTGTGTTTGTTTTATTATCTATTTTACAAGAATACTTACCTTGGGTTGCTTCTTTCAGTTACTCTATTGACTTTAAAAGCTAACTCTAATTTCCCATTTTCTTTTCTTCTCATAGTTCTTCTTTGCAGTTTTATTCATCTATCACTCTGTCCTTAACATAGGCTAAGCTTGGTGTTACCCAGCTCCTTGTTTCAAGTATATTAATGAGATAAATATGAAGGACTGCATATCAACAATTCCACAGTCTTTTGTTTATTCCTCAGTTCTATTCAGTTACCTCAGAGTTTAGCTTCTTTGTATACTTTCCCTTTTATATATTTTCACATACGTGCTACTACTAAACGTTTATGTTTCGGCATCAGTGTATTTTCTGGAGCTGTGCTCACCTACCTTGTGCAGTGTCCTTCCTTGCTTTTAGGACTTGACTATACTCTAAAAGCAGATGTATACTTAAAGTCTAAGCTCCCAGTTTTCTAGCTAGCCTTTCTTATGCTTAAAATATTCCACGATTTTTCTTGAATAGCATCATCTCTATAGTTCATTTTTTTAATAGCAATTGGTTTGCATTGTTCTGTGTGAATGAATGACATGCCCTGTGCGAAGCAAGTGAGGAGCCCTGCTCTGCGGTTCTGCAGTGACCCCATACGGCGTTATGGTAGTAACCCTGTCAGGGGTTTATACCAACCTGCCATTGGACATCCCTGGTGGCTCAGATGGTAAAGCATCTGCCTACTCTGCGGGAGACCTGGGTTCAATCTGTGGGTCAGGAAGATCTCCTGAAGAAGGAAATGGCAACCTACTCCAGTATTCTTGCCTGGAAAATCGCATGGATGGAGGAGCCTGGTAGGCTACAGTCCATGGGTTCATAAAGAATCAGACACGACTGAGCGACTTCACTTTCTTTTCTTTTGTATTGTTCTACTTTGCTTCTGCAAATTTAATAACTGACACACTTCCTCTTAAAACATCCTCTCTTTACTGAATCTTTCAACACAGATCAAATCATGTTTGTTTGCTCTAACTACCATAAATTTCCTCAAGTGTGTCAGAGGACATGTCCTCTTAGGAGAGCTAATCAGTCGGTCACAAAGGGCTTAAAGTCTCCTCAGAGTACTTGCCTTAAAACTTCATGGTCCAGCAACACAGTGTGATTAAGCAAGGTAAAAGGACAGCAGGGGAGAAAACAGGAAATTATACTATCACAGGAAATTGTAGTAATAAAGTGAGAAGCCAAGGAAGCAACTGGCTAGCAAGTCATAAAATTCTAATGACACAGCAGGAATACACTGAAGCTCTGCTCATTGGCTGGCAAAGTTCTGTATTGTTCTTTTAGTCTTTATTCATATCTAAATGGTTACGATTGAGACTTGAAGGCCATTTAGCCTTGAGATATTTAATGATATACTTAATACTTGAGATTTCATCAAATGACTGCTAAAACTCGGTTTAGGGTATAGGTCCTCTGATTTATAGAGCAGGACATTTCCCCTAATATTAGGACATTTCCTAAGTAAATTTATTAAAGGACCATAAGTTGCCAAGTCCTGTCCTTTCACGTTTTAATGTAGTAAATTCTCTCCTCAAAGCTCTGAAGCCTACTTCCTATTTGACAGATGGGAAATCTGAGGCTGTGGGAGGCAAATATGAGGTTCTTCATTATGAAAGTGTCTGCCTTCACCTCAGAAGATAGGCTCACATGCATGAAATGGCTTTCTCAGGTAAGCAATAATATTTTATAGACCTGAGAGGATTGGAAGATGAACAAATTCTTTCTCAAGGAGGATAGGTGTCCTGTAGTTGCTGTAGCAACTGGAAACTGATGCAGAGGCATTCCAGCTAGAGACTTTCCATAGGTAGGAGATATCTTTCTGTCTGATCAGGAACTGAAAAAGTTTGATCGGCTTTGTTAATTAGAGCAGAGTTATACCAAATAGCATGTACCCTAGGAAATATGCAGGTCAGTCTCCTGTAGTTTGAGAAAATATTGTTTAAAAATCTTTTTTTATTGAGATATAATCTGGTGGCTCAGATGGTAAAGAATTGCCTGCAATACAAGAGACCCAGGTTCAATTCCTGGTTGGGAAGATCCCCTGGAGAAGGGAATGGCAATCCACTCCAGTATTCTTGCCTAGAGAATTTCTCGGACAGAGTCTGGCAGGCTACAGTCCATGGGGTTGCAAAGAATCAGATGTGACTGAGTTACTAACACACACAATATGTACAGATATGTGCACATATCATATGTGTGTAGCTTATATACTTACTTTCAAAAACTGAAACATCCATACAGCTAGCATCAAGATCAATAAATAAATTTTTAATATCATCTTAGAACTTAGTCATGTTCTTTTTTCTTATCAGTGCTCCACCAAAGGTAAACACTAGCCTGACTCCTAATGCTATACATTAGTTATGTTTGTTTTTTGAGTTTTATGTCAATGAAATGATACAGTATATACTTTTTTGTGCATCTAGTTTGTTTTACCTGATGTTAGGTCTATGTGGAGTGTGACCAACTTTTTCATCTTTTTTAAGTTTAATTTTTTATGTATTTGATGTATGATAGTCCAGTATTAGATCCATATAATCTATAAATAAGCATAACATTTATCAGGGATGTGTGCTCAAAAGTTTCGAATTTTTGGCTTAAAGTATGACACCACTTCTGTGAATATCCTGCGTTTAAACCCCAAGTAGACTCATTAACTTTGCTCTGAAAGAACTATTCATAACTAGACTATGATCTTGACCTCAGCCAGACATTTTCTTTCAATAAGCATATTTTTTGAACAGCCATTACAGGTCTTTGTAGATGCTGTGACAATTACATAAGCAAAAAAAAAAAAAAAAATGACATGGCCCAGGGATCTCAAGAAGTCTATCACTAGTGGGAGAAATAGAGCAATGAACTCAAATGATTAATACAGGCAGAATTAAGAGCCTGTAAAAGAGGCACAATTATAATGATGTAGGAGGCTGAGTGAAGGGTAACCAATCTTCCAGGAAGCTAGTAAAGTATCATTAAGAGTTTTACTAGATAAACTGTGAATCCCATTCTGCTTTCCAGTTTCCAAGATTTAATCAGATTTCTCATTACAAAAATAGTGTCTTTATTCTCACAGTCCATCCATTGGGTATGATTCCAGTTTAAGGCTGCATGGTATCTCTAGCTCTTAACGGTCAAAAGGGGGCAGCATTCACCCTTTTTCTGAAAATCAGAGAACACTGGCCACATCTCTTTCTTTCTAGGAAAAGAATACTTTTATCAGATAGCATTTTAGAACAGACATATATTTAAGTGCCCTGTTTTAATTGTCACTTTGTAGAGATAGCAACTGATTCGCACCTTCATGTCACTGAAACCAGTATATTACACATCTATAAACAAAGTCGGGCTGTCTCTGTCTCCAGAGTTCCCTTATTTCTGCCTTTGTCCCGTGATTGGGCGTGGCAGTCTTGCTCAGACAGAGATTGCTAAAGGGCGGTGGCTGGGATGAACAAAAGGAATCAGACCTCTACTTTCACCCAGAGAAAAAGATTGCCAGAGGAAACCTTGGGGAGGAAGAGAAATGCGTGTGCCTCCATTATTGTTTTAATTGCCAAATGCTTTTTTTGTTTGTTTTCCTCTTTTGAAATTGTAACCTTTTAAAACCTCTATTTATAAGCATAAAGTCTATATTAAAGGAAGGTAAGTGAGATCTGTGCACTGTGAGGATATATGCCTGCCCTCAGTCTTAGGGCCAGTCTTTATTAGGCAGTTCAAGTAGCGCAGAGTTCCTGCAGTTCTTCTCTTGCTGGTGCAGTAGCAGAGGGTGTGGTGGTGGAAACTGCAGAGGTGTTAATGCCGAAGCTGTCAGACTGTATCTCTGACCTCTAACCACAAGACCACCAGGTAACTGATTATGTAATATTGTTAGTTGAAACACTGATGTTAATGACTGACTTATATCGCCTCCCATGTTCTACTTGATTGGTTTTGAGCAAATCAATGCTCACGGCCAAGATTCTAAATTAAGGATCCCTTTCTAGATTTCATCATAATGTATACAGCCCTAAACAGTCTTCTGAAGGACTTTTTTTTTTAATTTAAAGATTAGACCTTAACCAGTTGTCTCTGAATGATAAAGGAGAGTTGCCCACCCCATAATTAGGTTTTGTAAATATCAAGTCAAAGGTCAGAGCAAAGATCATCTGATTTCTTTCTTTTGTGAAGAAAACAAGGGTTTTAGACACTGACTGATTTCAGAATAGTAGCTAAGGATTAGGTCATTGCTTCTTTCCTAAACAGAGACTACAAATGGAGTAAATTTGGAAGAGCTACAGAAATAATTACATTCATTTTAATATCATATAACAGCTGATAATTTTTGTAGCAGTTACAAATACCTGTACCCTTAGTTGCAGATTTTGTGAAGTGTTTTGCCCTGTCAGATAAGTGATGTTGGGACAATAGCTCTTGAGCAGATCACAGATGACATTATGTCACTGTGCTCTGCCCCTTTTGAAAGATTTTATACCAGGGTCAATAAAAACAAGCAATGTGGTATAGCCAAGAATTTCATAAGGCAGTAAACAAAAAGAACCCTCTATCAGCTTCAACTGTATCAGCACCAGTTTTCCTAAATTGCCTAAATAAACAATAGGCCTCATGCTCATCCGCAGTCCTATCTGACTTTGTGACCCCATGGACTGTAGCCTGTCAGACTCCTCCGTCCATGGGATTTTCCAGGCAGGAATACTGGAGTGGGTTGCCATTTCCTCCTCCAGGGGATCTTCCCAACCCAGGGATCATATCTCCTGCATTTCCAATCATATTCTTTACCACTGAGCCACCTGGGGAGAAATAAGACAAAAATATTTACATTTCTGTGGAAATTAAACATCATAAAGTTGAGACTGTTACCTTTTAAACCAAGTGAATTTAAAAACATTTGTATCAAGTGATGAGTTAAGACTTACCAGAGGAGAAACCTGGGTGACTGACTACCTTATATCACCAGGGACTGAGAAAGTCTCCAAGAGATGAGACATTCAGTCTCAGGCAAACCTGGATAAATTGGTCACCCCAGCTGGAAGAGATCTTTGAGACCATCTGGCCCCATTACCTCATTTTACAGTTGAGAAAAATGGTAATTAAGATCTGTGTGATCTCTGCAGAATAATTTTTTTCCATAATATTTGTATGTGTCCTGGGAAAATGGGAAAACCCATTTTCTCAGGTCATATGTTAAATTTAGACCATAATATCATCAATAGAAACAACTGGCCTTTCTCATCAGTCGGCCTAGGAGCTAAGTGTTGAGTGTTTTAAGAGTAGCCATTCTTAGGCTTCCCTGGTGGCTCAGTGGTAAAGAATCCACCTGTCAATGTAGGAGACACAGTTTGATCCCTGGCCCAGGAAGATCCCACATACCACAGAGTGGCTAGGACTGTGCACCACAACTTTTGACTCTGCTCTAGAGCCTAGGAACCGCAATTACTGAGCCCACGTGCCACAACTACAGAAGCCTCATGGCCCTAGAGCCTGTGCTCTGCAACAAGAGAAGCCACCACAGTGAGAAGCTGGCTCACCACAGCTAGAAAGTAGCTCCCTGCTCACCACAACTAGAAGTCCAGACAGCAACAAAGACCCAATACAGCCAAAATATATATATAAAAACAAACAAATAAATATATAAAAAAGAAGAGTAATCATTCTTCTTAGATGTGCAGATCATTTGGCTTACTGTGGGAATGCCTGGGTATTTTTCAAGGCAAGCAAAGATACCCTTATCAATAGCTTGAACACTGCTTTATGTCTTTCTGAGTGACAAGCAAAGTATCAAAGAAGTGCAGCATTCAGTCACAGTGCGGGAGGGGAGGGGACTAGGTGCTGAGACTTGGACTACATCAAGTGTTCACAGCCTTTCAAAAATAAGGGACAGTTTACTGACACCTGTTCATCTGGGTCGTAAGGAAAGCAGCAAGTGTAATTAAATCAGCCTGATTTAGGGGCTTCATTTATGTTCATTTCTAGGAGGATTTGCCTTTCCATGAGGACCATGGAGGGTAATAATTAAATGACTGAAGTGGTTGAGTGGGAGGTTTTTATACAGCTCTGTGTGGCGATGAGTTAGTTGGTGGAGAATAGGGTAAAGACTGCTTTCAGCATTTTCTTCAAGTCATTCCACAGAAATGACTGCCTGTACCAGAAAGAAAATGGGAACTACTAACTATTTCATTTCCATTCATCAAGGAGAATAATTATAGAACCGAGGAAGAAAGCAAACATGGTAAAAACATGGTGCAAATAAGTTAAAACATGCTCAAAATAGAACATATGGAGGCAAGAGTAATCAAAGTCACTCAGAACCCTGGTACAAGGTTATTCGTCACTAAAATAGAGACCTGTGTCTTCCGTGTGATATTTGATCTGCCAATGCATCACTCCATCTCATTTCAGTAGAGCTTTCTATACTTATTTTCAGATCTCACCCTGAATATTACTTCTTAGGAAAGCGTCCCCTAACCCTCTAATTCTATTTTAGGTCACCTGTTAAAAGCCTTTATAGCATTCTGCACTTTACATTTAAACCATGATTTGATATAAAAATTAAAGTTAGCATGAATTATACTAAAATTACACTTATAATAATTAAAATCTGTATCCCTGCTAAATTTTATATTTCTTACACACACAGACTGTTTTTCCCTTGGTCATTGTTGATTGAGGTCCCTGGCACATAGTAAGTGTTTAATAAATGCTATTTCCTAAGTTAATGAGTTAATTCCAACCATTAAGATGAGCTCAGGTTTTCAAATTTTGTGTAGACTTCCTATTTGATAGATTAGCAATATGTGGAAAAATCAATAAAATGTATTATACACAAAATATCTCCAGTGTGTGTATGTAGTGTTGCTGTTGAGAATTGGTTCTAAAGCAAGACAACTGGATCCAAATTGTTGGCTCTCTTACTATCTCTGGAAAGTTACATTTAAAAAGCCTCATTTCTGTCATTTGCAAAATGAGGATGATTGTGTCTACTTTAAAAGTTTCTTCTGAGGATTAAATGAAATAATATAGGGTAAATATTAAGCATAGTACCTGGAACATGATATGTTTCCCATCCTTATTAGGTTATTAATTCAAGTAATTAAAATATAGAAACAGGCAAATCCCCCAAATTTTTCAAGATGGTGGAAAATATAACTGACCATGTGTCTAGAGATAAGAATTTAGTTCTAGCTTTCCCACTGAGTTATCATGTAATTTTAGGCAAGTTATAAAATATCTTTGGGACTGTTCATGTACACTCGTGGCTGATTCATGTCAATGTATAGCAAAACGAATACAGTATTGTAAAGCAAAACAAACTAAAAAAATAAAAATTAATTAAAAAAAATAAAATAAAAGGAATAACGTAAAAAAAAACCATTTTCTTAGAGTTCATGGTGAAAGAATGCTGTGAATATCCTAAATTTATATAAAGTTGAATGTTTATGTGGCCATACTTTTCTGAACAGAACTATATATATTAGATTATTAAAAGAGATTGTATCTCAAGTCAGGTTTCTGGGAGCACTCAGATGGAGATCAGGGTGCAGGAAGTGTACACAGAAGTGCTTGCAGCATTAACACCTGTTGGAGAAAGGAATAAACAGGTTTGGACAGAGGGAGAAGCGCCAAAGGCCTTGACCAAATCCTCCTTGGTGGATATTTTGCTAGATTCTGTAAAACAAACATGACCAATATAACAAATGTCACACCTTCAGCATTTCTATAATTTAGAAGAAAGCATGGCAGACACTTCTGGTACTATCTTCCCAGCATCCCTTCCCTTATGAACTGCTCCTTTTTTCATCCCAACCATGCAGTTTATAGGGTAGATGCCACACTCTCTGATGCTCTGCCACCTTGCCACTGTTGACTGTTCCTGAGTTGAGTACCTAACTTAAACTCAGGTGATGTCATTTGAGTAAATTTTTAAGTTTACCTCGGAAAAAATTAACCTCTGGTGATGGGGACCAAAATATGAAACTCAGAATCTGGCCTTGCTTATGACCTCTGTAGGTGAGGAAGTCATGATGTACTTCAAAACCTACTCAAGCATAATACATAATAAAGAATTCAATCTTTAAGAAGTCATAAGGATTCTAAAAATGTATGCACCTAACAGAATTTCACATTATATGAAGCAAAAATTGATAGGTGAATCCACAATTATAGCTGGAGAATTCAACATTCTCAATAATTCAGAGTACAAGAAAACAGAAAATCAGTAAGGTTATAGAAGACAGAAATACTATCAACCTACTTGAACTAGTTGACACTTACAGAACACTGTACTTAACAACAAAATAATACGCATTCTGTTCAAATGTATATACAGCATTCAAGGGAGACTTTTTGGACTATAAAACAAACCTAAAGAAATTTAAAAGGTTGAAATTATGCCAACTATGTTCTCTGACCATAATGGAATTAAGCTAGAAATACATAGTAGGAAGATAATCTGGAAAATCCACATATATTTTACAAAGTAAAAAACATAACTCCTAAAGTTAAAAAGGAAGTCACAAAGGAAATTTGAAAACAATTAGAATTAAATGAAAATGATACAATGCATCAAATCTGTGGGATGAATCTAAAGCATGCTATATGTTCAATTTATAGAATCAAAAGTTTATATTAGAAGAGAAGAAAATTTCAATGTTTCAATCACCTAAGCCTTAAGAATCTAGAAGAGAAACAAACCTCAAAGCAAACAAAATGAAGGGAATCATAAAGGTAAGTGTAAAAATAAAAAAGCAAGAAGGTAGGGACATTGATACAAAATACCGGTTCTTTGAAAAGATCAACTTAATTCATAAATCTCTAAGCAAGGGGGAAAAAAGAGAAGACAAAAAAATGACTAATATCAGAAATGAAAGAAAGAACATCACTGTTGATTCTACAGACCTTAAAAGAAAAAGGGGTTATTTCAAACATCTATGCTTGTACATCAGTAACTTAGATGACATGAACAAATTAGTTGAAAAACAACTATCAAAAAGCTCATTTAAATAGATAACCTGAATAATCCTGTTATAAATGATTTCAGTTCTTTTTACTAAACATTTAGGAAAGAAGTAATACCAAGACTACATGAACTCTTCCAGAAAATAGAAGAAAGAACTCATCAACTCATTTTACCTCAATACCAAAGCCAGACAAAATATTATAAATAAAACTAAAAATTAATATCTCATGAAGATGCTAAAATCATGATCAAAATATTAGAGAACTGAGTCCAATGGTATATAAAAAGGATAATACATTATGACTAAGCAGGGTTTATCCTGGAAATGCAAAGCTAGTTCAATATTCAAAAATCAGTGTTACTCACCATATAGCAGATACTTCTAACAGAGAAAAACATAATATTTATAATAAATGTGAAAAAATTTTATAAAATTTAATATCCATACATGATTTAAAATAACAGTTATACAACTTTCAGCAAGCTAGGAGCAGGAAACTTCATCAAGCTGATAAAGGGCATGTACAAAAATACATATGGGTAACCTCATATTTGGGCTTTCCTCATGGTAGAGTTGGAGAAGGTGATGGCATCCCACTCCAGTACTCTTGCCTGGAAATTCCATGGACGGAGGACCCTGGTAGGCTGCAGTCCATGGGGTCGCTAAAAGTCAGGCACTACTGAGAGACTTCACTTTCACTTTTTATTTCATGCATTGGAGAAGGAAATGGCAACCCACTCCAGTGTTCTTGCCTGGAGAATCCCAGGGACGGGGAAGCCTGGTGGGCTGCCGTCTATGGGGTCGCACAAAGTCAGACACGACTGAAGCGACTTAGCAGCAGCAGCAGCATGGCTCAGTGGTAAAGAATCTGCCTGCCAATGGAGGAGACATGGGCTCCATCCCTGGGTCCGGAAGACCCCCTGGGGAAGGAAATGGCCACCCATTCCAGTATTCTTGCCTGGGAGATCCCATGAATATAGGAGCCTGGCAGACTATAGTCCATGGGGTAACATAAGAGTCAGACATGACTGAGCAACTAAACAACAATCTCAAACTTAGTAATCAATCACTGAATACTATCCCCCTAACACTGGGGAAGAAAAACAAAGATGTTCTCTCATACTACTGTTCAACATCACACTGGAGGTCCTAGTTAATATAATAAGGCAAGATCAAGAAATTATTGGTACATGAAATAACATGGATAAAAATCTCACATATGATTATGTTCAGTTAAAGAAGTCAGATGCAAAAGGCTGCATTCTGTATTAATTTATATGACAGTCTGGAAAAGGCCAAATTGTGAGGACAGATAATGGATCAGCGGTTACCAAGAGGCAAATTTACAGGGAAATTTACAAGAGGAATTTTGGAGGGTCATAGAATCATTCTGTATATAAATATGTATGTATATGTATACATAGATATAAACTCATTTATAATGGTGTTTATATAACAGTATGTGTTTGCCACAAGTCATAGAATTATATACTAAAAAGGGCATATTTTCTGTACATAAATTTTACCTCAATACACTTCACAGAGAAAAGGAAACCCCACCCACAGAGAGAAACTGTGATGAGAGTTTTTCTTTGGAAAAAATTGGCATTTTATCTGTGGTTGAAGTGTTTTTCTAAGAGTGTATCTGAGTGTATCTCTGTTCTTCTTTGAAGTTTGGTAATTCATGTACTTTATGAATTACATGAGTCACCCAGGATATTTTCAATTAACCTTCATATTTTTACCCAAGCAAGTTCAAATTAGGTTTCTATCACCTGCAACAGACAGTCTTGAGTAATGCATGGAACTAGCCACATGCACAAGTAATTGTCATATGAGAATGTGTGAAAGTGCTATAATAGAGGTAAAAAGGATATGAGAGCAGAGAGGGGAAAGTGATTAAGTCTGACTGGGAATTTCAAGGGTGGGTAGTAATTGAGTTGGCCTTGAAGCATTTTTGTAGTTGTAGTGAGGGGAAGCATATCTCATTTTCAGGGAACAGCAGGAGCATATGATTAAACAGACAGATGAATGAAAGTGTGTGGTGTCTCTGGGGATAAGAGGTGCAGTGGGGCTGAAATATAGAGACCATGAGACCAGGCAGCTGGTGGAAGATGAACTTGGGAAGGTAGATTTTCCTGTGGGCAAATGTTTGAGCCTTATTCTAGAACTCTATAGAGAATAGGGCATGCTCAGATACGAATTTTTGAAAGATAATTTAAATGCAGTTTGAGAAATTACCAGACAGGATTATAGATAGATTCAGGAGGCAGTTATTCTAGATTATGTGGTTTAAAGATGTTATAGCATTTACCACTTACCACTTTCTATGAGCCCAGCATTGTGCTAAAGTGCTGTAGATACATTATCTTGTTTAATACCGACAATCACATAAATACTGGAGTGGGTAACCATTCCATTCTACAGGGGATCTTCCCAACCTAGGGATCAAACCCAGGTCTCCCACATTGCAGGTAGCTTCTTTACCATCTGAGCCACCAGGGAAGCCCAAGAATACTCGAGTGGGTAGCCCATCCCTTCTCCAGCAGATCTTCCTGGCCCAAAAATTGAACCAAATTGTTTACCAGCTGAGCTACCAAGGAAGCCCATCAGATAAAGTAGGTGGTATTATACCAGTATATTAGCCAATGACTTTTTGCTTAGTTCATGTAGGTACAGCTGACCCCATTGCCTTTCCCACCTTTCCAGAGCTGGGGACCTTAGGGATAGGCACATGTCCCCAGCCATCAAAAAACATATTCTTTTTTCCCTGGCCAGAGCAAATGGTGCATGCATGCTAAGTCACTTCCATTGTGTCTGATTCTGTGCGACCCTATGGACTGTAGCTCACCAGGCTTCTCTGTCCATGGGATTTTCCAGGCAAGAATACTGGAGTGGGTTGCCATGCCCTCCTCCAGGGGATCTTCCCGACCCAGGAATGGAACCCAAGTCTTTTTTTTTTTTTTTAAACTTTTATTTCAAGAAATTATAGATTTACAGGAGGGAACCCAAGTCTTATGTCTCCTGAATTGGCAGGCAGGTTCTTCACCCCTAGCACCACCTGGGAAGCCCAGCAAATGGTGAGGGGTAGGTATATAACTCATTATATTTATTTATATTTGTTCTGTGACTTTGGTAGGAATAATCAGTAAGATAAGATTAATTTCATCTGCTTTTGATAAAGTATAGGTGAGAGCCACCTGGAGACATTTGTTAATTTATGTTTATTCTTTTGCCCTGTGTTTCCCAATAGGTTTTGTTTGAGCATTAGTTGTAAGAAATATTCTGTGAAAAAGTGTTCCATTTTACACATTAACTGGGAAAATATGGTGCATTTTATCTCCCTCAGAACATATTAAAAACTCTAGAAATTCTGCAGTAGAGAACTGAATTTAAACTTTGATCACTTCAGCTTTCTCAAAGGTATGCAATGAAAGTACCTTTTCCCCACATTTGTTGATTGTTATCTACAACATTTTGGGAGATACAACTGTAGGTGTTTATTTGACTACCTGTAGTTACACCATTCAAAGTTTCAGTAGCTGTATAAAAGGCACTGCTTACATTCTCCTACATCTTTCTAGGCTGTGTTTCTCAGTCACTCCCTTGGAACACTCACAAAGTTGCAGTTCATGATCTGAAAACAAATTATGTAATGTAAAAGCCAGGGGCTTGTTTTCATCAATTTGGACTTAGGCAATCCTGTATAACACCATTCTGCTGTCTTAAAGAGACCCTGGAAGCCTTCACTCAACGACTGTGGAGAACCTATGTCCCATATCTAGTGTCTCATCGTGCCTGAGACTCCCGAAGAAGAGACCTAAACAGATTACTTAAGAAAATGAAGGGACGTTGAATGACAATGTGAAGTAGAAGTAGAATTTGACATTCTCAGCAGCACAGTCAACTGAGGGTTTCATTCATTAATCTAGATATAAACCAAGCTTAAAGAGTGAGAAAATGCCCAGCATGCTTGGCATAGTGCGGGGTGTGGTAAATACAGCAATAAAAAGATCCCAAAATTGTTATCTTCATGGATCATTCTTGCAGCTTCAGGTGACATCTCTGAGAAGCCTCCCATCAACTTGTAATTTATCTCAGAACCCTACCATATAGCATTTGATGAAGTGATACATAAAATGCCACAAAAGTGAGAAAAGGAAGACCAACATCATTTCTGAAAGAGAAAAGCATTTTATAAGGTAGAAATAAAAGCAGATTTATAGGAAAGGTCATCAGTGGGGCATCTGTGACTAACATAGGATCTGAAATCATACTAGTGATAATTAAAAGCACTTCTTTCTGAGGTGTTTCAAATAAAGAAAATCTCTTCTCTCCTTAGGAAACTTCACAATGTTTTGCTTATGACAAACTGGTGTAATAAAAATAAAGACACATTGAAATGGAATTTTTACAATTGTGATTCTGAAACACTTAGCTTTGCTGTGGAAAAAAATACAATATACATTTACACAGCCAAGCTATCTTATTTTAGCACTATTTTGCAAACAATTGAGAAGTTTTAACAATCAATCCAGGTTAAAATTAGCTCAAAACTTATACTCTCTGAATGAATTATGTTGAATATGCTCAGGGAATATAAGATGATTTTAGTCTTTCATTTTGAAACCCTACCACTGGTGTTTTTCATCTTGCTTAGCAGCTTTCTGCCTAAAGCAGGGTTGATAATTATAATAGATACTTTTAGAATATATACATGTCTTACAGGTGATGGTAATTTTGAAGCTGAAACAGTATGGGGGACAGAAAAGACAATGGGCAGTGTTTCAAGATAAATATAATCTCTGCTCTGAGAGCTCTTGGAGTGGGTAATAGACATGTACACATCTGAATACAGTTAGGGGTATCATGGAGTGAGAATGGAAACCATCCACACTGCTTATTTTTAGATTAAACTGACTTTATTCTTCACTGCTGTCATCAATACAACATTATCATTTCCATGTAGAGGAGGAAAAACTTTTCCTCTCTCAGTTCTACCCTCCTAGTTTCTCCAGCTGGTGCCCTGTAAATTAGACTGACAAAAGACAGATGAAAAGAAAAATAAACAGGTTTGTTAACATGTGCATTGCACAGATGGGAGCGCCAGAGATTACTAACTCAAAGGGGTGTTTAGAACTTGGGCTTACATAACATCTTAACAAAAGAATGATGAGTTCTAGAGAAGTGATAAGCAAAGGAAAAGGACTTTGAGGTTCTAGGGGAAGAAAACTGTGGGAATATAAAGGTATGGAGGAACTAATGGAAAATAGGGCTAGTTAGTAAAGTTATGTAGATTCCTCTGGTGCTGTCTCAGGACTGATAAGAGTCTCGAGTTCTCTCTGGTGATTAACTTCTGTCCTTCCTGATAGATAGTTGAGGGGTGACATCTTTACAAATTTATGTCCTGCCTTTAGGAAAATAAGGACAGAGAAAAGGGGGATTTTATTTGTTTTGTATCTGCTTCTTCTCAATTGCCTTCAGCTCAAAATAATTCTTATACCAAGGTGCACGTTTTATGATTATGTATCCTGCTACTATTCAGCAGGATGCTCTTGCCCTGGAAGACAAAAGTTACTAATAACTTTATTGTTCATTCCAGGAACTTCCTAAAAGACCCATCAACCCTTTAGTAGAAAGCATCAAACACAGCTTACACCACAGGACCTCAGAACTCTTCACTTCAAAATACCTGTGTCTAGCAATCCTAAACCATCATCTAGTTGTCATCACTCAGTTCTAACCCCCTCATCACTGAAAGACCTGCTTTAAACCAGTCTTTTAAGTCTCAGTATATACCCTAGCTTATGTCTCCCTCTAAGATACTAGTAAGACTGTCAAGGCAGTGCTCTCCCTTACCACAGTGAACTTTATCTTACTAACAAGTTGTTTTGGTAATATATCAGACATTTGGGGGAACTAGCATTTAAAATGGAGAAGGCAATGGCACCCCACTCCAGTACTCTTCCCTGGCAAATCCCATGGATGGAGGAGCCTGGTGGGCTTCAGTCCATGGTATCGCTAGGAGTCGGATGTGACTGAGCAACTTCACTTTCACTTTTCACCTTCATGTATTGGAGAAGGACATGGCAACCCACTCCAGTGTTCTTCCCTGGAGAATCCCAGGGACGGGGGAGCCTGGTGGGCTGCCGTTTCTGGGGCGCACAGAGTTGGACATGACTGAAGCGACTTAGCAGCAGCAACAGCTGCAGCAGTATTTGAAAATCTTGGAGGCTCAAGGAGATGCGATTGAAATGGGGAATCAATTGTTTTGACTTGAATGCAGCTGTTCCCTTGTGGTCCGTCAAACCTCTCTGACCCCATCCTGGGATGTGTCTCACATTGGCTTGAAGTTTGGTTTCTTTTCGTTAAGCACTCTGAATGCTGAGGGGTTTTTGGTTTTTTTTTGTTTGTTTGTTTGTTTGTTTTTTAGGAATAAGGAACACTTTTTAGGAATTTTTTGTTTATCTGATCATATTTGAAAAAACTGGTATCTGTGGTGGAAATCTTATTACCAACAACATTATTCTTTGTCTCTGTGGTTGAAATTTTGTTCTTTCCTCTCTCCTAAGATAGATAATTATTACTAGCTCCTAAGATAGATAGTTATTACTAACTCCTTTACTGCACTGGCTCAGATTGCTAGTGTGATATCCATAGCGGGAATATCAGGGCAGAGCAAAAGCGTGCTGGAGTAAAGAGTTAATAAAAATTCCTATGGGTTGATCAGCCTCATCAATGAGTTCTTTGCTCTTCCCTTCCCCTTCCTTGAACAGAGTGTTTCCTTCTGGTGCTGTCCTATAGGTAGAAAGGAGAAAAGTTGAAACACTTTCCAGGATGATAGCAAACAGTGAACAAGAGTTGCTGGTTGTGGTGGCAGGGAATGGTAATAAAATACCAAATACTGGGTGACTTAAACAACAGAAAGCTATTTCTCATGATTCTGGAGGTTGAGAAGTCTAAGATGTCAGCATGGTTGGGCTCTGGTGAGAACGCTTTCCCTGGCTTGCAGGTGACTGCCTTCTTTCTGTATCCTAAACATGGCATGGAGGGTGAGGGCTAGGGTGGGGAGGGAGAGCAAGCTCTCGAGTCTCTTGTTGAAACTGAAGTCGCTCAGCCATATCCGACTCTTTGTGACCTCATGGACTGTAGCCTGCCAGGCTCCTCCATCCATGGGATTTCTCAGGCAAGAGTACTAGAGTGGGTTGCCGTTTTCTAGTCTCTTGTTGCTGCTGCTAAGTCGCTTCAGTCATGTCTGACTCTATGCGACCCCGTAGATGGCAGCCTACCAGGCTCCTCTGTCCTTGAGATTCTCCAGACAAGAACGCTGGAGTGGGGTGCCATTTCCTTCTCCAGTCTCTTGTTAAGAGGATATAAATCTCTCACCCTGAGAACTCCACCCTTATGACTTCACCTAAACCTCATTGTCTCCCACAGGTCTCATCTCCTAATACCATCACGTTGGGGGTGTTTCAACATATGAATAGCGGGGTACAATTCAGCCTATAGCAGGTGGTAATCAAGAATAATTACATTCTTCTCCTGGTTTCCCCTTTACCAGTTTATCCCTGAGCCCTCCTGCATATCCCTGGTAACTTCCAGTACAGTGATCTCACTGATACGGTTATTAAGCATTAGCTACATAGCCTGGAGCTTTGGAAGCCACAAACACTAGGATCCCCGACAAGTTTTGAGGGAAAGGGATGGTGGCAGTAATAAGATCACTTGTGCTGTGTGTATGTTCAGTTGCTCAGTCATGTTCGACTCTTTGCCAGCCTACAGACTGTAGCCCACCAGTCTCCTCTGTCCATGGAGTTTTCCAAGCAGGAACACCGGAGTGGGTTGCCATTTCCTTCTCCGGGGATCTTCCTGACCCAGGGATTGAACCTGTGTCTTCTGCATTGGCAGGTGAATTCTTTACCACTGAACCAGTATAACTGATGCTCCTGTTCTGTGCTTGGGTGCTCAGTCGTTTCTGACTCTTTGCAACCCCACGCACTGTAGCCCACCAGTCTCCTCTGTCCATGGAGTTTTCCAGGCAGGAACACTGGAGTGGGTTGCCATTTCCTTCTCCAGGGGATCTTCCTGACCCAGGGATTGAACCTGGGTCTCCCATACTGCAGGCAGACTCTTTACCATCTGAGCCACCAGGGAAGCCCTCTGATAACTATAACTGATACCCGGAAGATAAATCAAGGAGGAAAGAACTAGTTTTAAGTGCTTGGAAATGCACAGATAGGCTCAGCTCTGAGAATGAGAAAAATGAGATGTCAGACTTACGTATAAGTTTCAAGGAGTCAGAACTATTGGGAAATAAGTCATTTTAGGTAACAGATTGTCTGCTTAAAATTTTATTTAAAATTTAAGGTATCTATTAATATTAAAGATTTCTAAAATGGATTGCTTTCTTTACTGCCTTCTTAATTAAAAAAGGCTGAATGTTATTTAACCTTTTCTTGATGATTCAAGGTCATCATTGTGCACATCAGTGATTATTCTATAAAGCAATGATGTCCTCAAGGACCATCAGGGTATACTAGGCTGCTTACTTCTACATTACTCTTTCTAGATTGCTGTGATATTTGAGTTTGTAACCACTCTTAATTGCCTTTAATTTTGCAGGTACCCCACACAAACCTTTTCTCACTACTATCCATGTACAGTATATTTGATCAAATAAATCTCCTCCCTAATAAAAATGTGTTGGTTACCATCTGCTGTGGTCTTGGCAACCAGGAAGACAAACTTTAGAATTGTGCACTAAAAATGATTAGATTCTGATCATGTTCTGGCTCACAGCATTATTAACAGTGACACTGGCTGCTACATTTCCCTCATATATACCAGCCCCACTCATATTCCAGTTAGGTAAGAAAAATAATGATATAGTGCCCCTGATAGGTAAGTGCAGTTGAAACAGGGAAAGCACAGGCAGACTGCATTGTGATTGTCACTTCATTAGTGACATCATAGCCCTCCTAGAAGACTAATGCTTGCTTCTCTGTGCAGGGTTTCGTGCATCAACTTGAGTAAGAGTCCAGCATCCCTTTGCTTGAATAGTTAGCCTAAGTTTCCATTTTAGTCAGTGATTTTTTAAAAATTGAAGATAAAAATGATGCTTTGTTTGTTCAGTTGCATTCGACACTGTTATTAGCACCTCAGTGACAATTCCTCTTGAAGTCACTTCACTGTTTCCAGAGTATTTGTCCACATACTTCTCCTGGATTTTCACCACCACCTTCTGCAGCAGAACTGCCCCAAACCTGGCGCTGGGTCAGGGCCATTAATTTCCCAACAGGCAGGCTATGTAGATTCTTTCTTAAGCTCACTGTCTCTGAGATCTTCCCTGCATGTCAATGAGGCAGTCATCACAAGCAGTTGTAGCAATTGTCCTACGCAGAAGTAACAGACACTAATTAAAAAATTGCTGAGGAAAAGGGCACAAACTTTGAAAGCCTCCGTCAAAAATAAATAAATAAAGCAAAATTACTCTGCACACTGGTTTAGAAGCCTCTGAGGAATTCTCCACAAATGAATGACTATCTCACAGCAGCCTGGCTGCATTCTTCAGTATTGTTTTAAATAATCTTCAATCTAAGAGTCACAAACAGCAAGGACTATTTATTTGCAAGAAGGAAAGCCGTTTTTACTTTGGAGTATTTTTCAGTTCAGCCTCTGAACCTACACTTCTGCAATGCAGCACGTCTGTTTATCTTATGACTGCCACCTTCCTGTGTGAAGGACTTTTTTCTTTTTTTTTTTTTTTCATTTTAAATCAGTACAAAGAGAGAACAGTACAGTAGCTATGGATCTTACACTAAGGCAGTTTATTGTGTTCAGAATCTCTCATCTGAAGTAGCTATATATACAGTCAACACATTTCTTGAGCTCCTGCAATGGTCCGATACTGTTCTGGATGGTGCGGTTTCAGCAGTGAACCAGAGATTAACTCTAGAGATGGGAAAGCCTGAGAGATTCTCCTGACCTGTAGTGTATGGACTAATTTATAGACAATGTCAGATATGTGATGATATAATAGGCAAGAATCCCAAGAATTAAAATAGCTTACTATTTTGCTTGGAGAATTTTTGTCTCCAATTCTACATCAATGTAGGAGAGCCTGGGAAATGGAAGAGTTTAAGATTTTATTTATTTCACTGAAAACCAGGACTTGCTTCTTGTTTCACGCTGGATTTGCAATAAATAAAACTTTAAATGTGGGCTTTAAGATGGTGCTGTGTTGCAGTGGAAAGATGAGAATCAGTAGACCAGGGTGGAACCCCATATTTGGAAGACTGCATGACTTGGGGCAAAGATCATGGCTTTGGAAGTCAGAGAGATTTTATTCGTAACCAGGCTCTCTGATTTCCTAATTGGAGGACCAAATTATTTAAACACTCAGATTTTTGTCTCTTGTCTTCAAAATGAATAATATTCAATAGAATTAGAATATTAGATGATTTTTATACAAATGGTCTAGTTCTGGCTAATAACTATTAGTTCTTTTTATTTTGTTTTTGCTACTAACTAGATGGATGTAGTGTGTGTGTGTGTGTGTGTGTGCATTTATCTGTTTACATGTGTGTGACAATGGAAATTGATTTAATAAAAAATAATAATAAAAAATTCTGGAAAATTTTTTTAAAGATTTTTTAATGTGGACCATTTTTAAAGTCTTAATTGAATGTGTTACAATATTGCTCTTATTTTGTGTTCTTTGTTTTGTTTTGTTTTGTTTTTTTGTCTAAGAGGCATGTGGGATCTTAGGTCCCTGACCAGGGATGGAACCCGTACCCCCTACATTGGAAGCTGAAGTCCTAACCAGTGGTCCCTTCTTGGAATTTTGATGTTGGCTGAATTCCCTTCCACTGTTATTAGTCTGTGACTGTGGCAGTATAGCCTACTATTTACATGTAGTCATCTGTGTAATATGAACCGAATTGTTTAGGGATGCCATATCAGAATTGATTTGTACCTTAAAAATCCATATAAATTTGTGCTGTTTAAGTTGAGTAAAGATGACCCCAGAATTGCAGTATGTACTGTTTAGTAAGTTTTTTGTGGTGGTTTTGCTGATGATAAAATGTTCTGCCTAGGATGTGTATCATTCCTCTGGGAAAATACAAGTGGTCAAAATAAATTTATTCTTCTCAATCAGGATATAAAGATACATAATATGGTTTTTGTTATGAAATTGAAATCACATGATTTATAATGCAGGAAAGACAACCGTAACTAACAGCATGGATTGGACTGCTAAAAAGTTCAAATTGTTATAAATAATGAATGAATGTTATACTTAAGTTTAAGCCAGGAGGGTGCTTACTCAGTGATTTAAAACATCAGTACCCTAACAATGTTTATTAGGAATAGAAAGATTTCTCTCGTGCTCTTCCTTTAAAAATGCAAAGTATGACAATGTCAGCCATCTCTTTATGAGAGATGGAAGCACTTAGAGACAGTAGAGTCATATACATAACTGACTCTGTGTGTGTGTGTGTTACTCACTCAGTCCTGTCTGACTCTTTGAGACCCCATGGACTGTAGCCCACCTCTGTCCAAGGGATTCTCTAGGTCACAATATGAGAGTAGGGAGCCACTCCCTTCTCCAGGGGATCTTCCCGACCCAGGGAGGGAACCTGTGTCTCCTGAATTCCAGGCAGATTCTTTACCTTCTGAACCACTAGGGAAGTCTCTTCCTTTAAAAATGCAAAGTATGACAATGTCAGCCATCTCTTTATGAGAGATGGAAGCACTTAGAGACAGTAGAGTCATATACATAACTGACTCTGTGTGTGTGTGTGTTACTCACTCAGTCCTGTCTGACTCTTTGAGACCCCATGGACTGTAGCCCACCTCTGTCCAAGGGATTCTCTAGGTCACAATATGAGAGTAGGGAGCCACTCCCTTCTCCAGGGGATCTTCCCGACCCAGGGAGGGAACCTGTGTCTCCTGAATTCCAGGCAGATTCTTTACCTTCTGAACCACTAGGGAAGCCCCTATATACACAGCTATTTTTAAGCAAACCCAAGGTTCAAGAGGGGGCAAATTGGGTTGTCATTTGAGGGGCAGTCCTGAATCAAGGATTCAGAGTAGCATGAAGGGAGAGTGGCAGAATGAGGGGGTAATCTATTTGCCTCTCCTTTCACTGACTGGTTATGCCTGATTGAGAAGAACAGGGTCTTAACAGTAAAGGGTAAGGAGTGGAGAGGTATCACTTTAGGTTACAGCAGCACTTCTCTACTTTGGTTATATAAAGATGGACTCTGCAGTGGTGTTTTAGAGCTGGTTCATTCTAGTTCATGAGAGCAGATTGTTAAATTTTCAGGGATCTTTTAAGTCAGTTGTTATGTAGCCATTATTAGAAATTGAATTACACTCCAGAGAAACCTATATGCAGGTCAGGAAGCAACACTTAGAACTGGACATGGAACAACAGACTGGTTTCAAATAGGAAAAGGAATATGTCAAGGCTGTATATTGTCACCCTGATTATTTAACTTTTATGCAGAGTACATCATGAGAAACGCTGGGCTGGAAGAAGCACAAGCTGGAATCAAGATTGCCAGGAGAAATATCAATAACCTCAGATATGCAGATGACACCACCCTTATGGCAGAAAGTGAAGAGGAACTGAAAAGCCTCTTGATGAAAATGAAAGAGGAAAGTGAGAAAGTTGGCTTAAAGCTCAACATTCAGAAAACGAAGATCATGGCATCTGGTCCCATCACTTCATGGGAAATAGATGGGGAAACAGTGGAAACAGTGGCAGACTTTATTTTTTTGGGCTCCAAAATCACTGCAGATGGTGATTGCAGCCATGAAATTAAAAGATGCTTTCTCCTTGGAAGGAAAGTTATGACCAACCTAGATAGCATATTCAAAAACAGAGACATTACTTTGCCAACAAAGGTCTATCTAGTCAAGGCCATGGTTTTTCCAGTGGCCACGCATGGATGTGAGAGTTGGACTATGAAGAAAGCTGAGTGCTGAAGAATTGATGATTTTGAACTGTGGTGTTGGGAAAGACTCTTGAGAGTCCCTTGGACTGCAAGGAGATCCAACCAATCCATCCTAAAGGAGATCAGTCCTGGATATTAATTGGAAGGACTGATGCTGAAGCTGAAACTCCAATACTTTGACCACCTCATGAGAAGAGTTGACTCATTGGAAAAGACTCTGATGCTGGGAGGGATTGGGGGCAGGAGGAGAAGGGGACGACAGAGGATGAGATGGATGGATGGCATCACCAGCTCGATGAACATGAGTTTGGGTAAACTCTGGTAGTTGGTGATGGACAGGGAGGCCTGGTGTGCTGTGATTCATGGGGTCACAAAGAGTCAGACATGACTGACCACTGAACTGAACTGAACATATAATTAAACCAGTAAATTGTATGAACAAAAGCAATAGATATATCTCATCACTTCTTAACTCTTTTACTACATTTTTACTTTATGTTGTTATTGACATCTCCTGTATTAGTATGGTGAAAATATCTTCAAATAGTGTGCTGCTGTGTTTCTCTTGAAATTGGCCACAGTAGTATTCATACAATGGAAATTAGAAAATGCTACAAATCAGGTGTTCTTTTTCCATAAAGTTTGTTTTTAAATATTTAGCAGTGCACCCCTGTATATGAGGGTGACAGACTGGATTGGACTAAACTTAGGAAAAAAGTACTTCATTAGGAAAGGTTTCAAATATATATAAAAATAGAATAATATTAAGAATACTCATGTACCCATTCCCCCACTTCAATAATTATCAACATTTTGTCTGGAGTATTATAAATCAAATACCAGATATCATAGTTTTCAATCTTAAACAATTTCTGCATGCATGTCTAATGCCTAGGTGTTTAAAAAGATATAAGTATAATTTTAATATGCCACATAACAATAAGAAAAAATTTATGAAATTTTAAATCTCAATCCATATTCAGACTCACTGATTGTTTTGAAAATACATTTTGAGAGTTGGTTGGTTTGAATCAGGAATCAAACAAATGAACTGGTCTTTTTAACAACTAAAAGAGACCAGAGAGCTGTGAGATCTGTCTGACATGTCATTAAAGAGCAGGAAGGGAAGATTTGACAGAACATAGTTCAAAGTAAGGATTAGAGAAAAATAAAACTGTTTCATGTTTATATCCTACTGAGATCAGACTCTTCAATAAACTGGTTATACAAAAAAAGCACACAATATATTCTATGCCCTTAAAAAGCTCATGGTTTGGGGCAGTGGTGATATTTAACTTTTCAGGGGGTTATAGACACATTTAAGAGATTATGAAAATTACCTGCATATGTGTAGCCACACTTGCACACAAAATTATGAATGGTATTTGAAGTATAAACTCATCCTGCAGCCAATGGAATCAGAGTTAAGAAGTAGTATTAAGAAGGCAGATATATTACCATATGCAAAATAGAAAGCCAATGGGAATTTGCTGTATGACTCAGGGAACACAAACTGGGGCTCTGTAACAGCCTAGAGGGGTGTGAGGGAGGTTCAGGAGAGAGGGAACATAGGTATAGCTATTGCTGATTCATGTTGATGTTTGGCAGTAACCAAAACAATATTGTAGAGCAATTGTCCTTCAATTAAAAATAAATTTAATTATAAAAGAGGACAGAGAGGAAGACATATAAATGAATATTTTACAATCCGACGTGATAATATGAGAACCAAACGTGGTATGGGAGCCCAGAGCAAAAGAGTGCCTAATTTCTCTTAGGGCACAGGGAGATTGATGTTGGACGTAAACTTTGACATTTTGAATAAGAGTTTCTCAGTCAGAAATGGTAACTAAGACTAACAAGCTAAAGTTGCGGATGACAAGCGATGGTGCTAAATAGACAGCTTAGCTGGAGGTCAAGAACCACACAGAGCCAAATGAAGGAATCTGAGTTTTAATTTGCCCTAGTCATTGCAAGATATTGAGAAGATGTGATTATATTTATTTTCATAAGGGAAATGCAGCAACAGTGTTGAGGGAGGAATACCAAGTAGAGAGACTAAACACAATGAGGTCTAGTAGGTGCTACTATAATCACTGAAGTAAAATACATCAGTCTGGAATATGGCACAATCAATGAGGTCAGAGAAGAAGGAAGATTTTAGAAGGTATTTAAGGTAAGGTAAAGTCACTCAGTCGTGTCTGACTCTTTGCGACCCAGTGGACTGTATGTAACCTACTAGGCTTCTCTGTCCACGGGATTCTCCAGGCAAGAATACTGGAGTGGATTGCCATTTCCTTCTCCAGGGAATCTTCCCAACCCAGGGATCGAACCCGGGTCTCCCGCATTGGAGGCAGATGCTTTAACCTCTGAGCCATCAGGGAAGATCAGGTATTTAAGAGATAGAAGGAAATAGTACATACAAGTAAATGATAAGAAAAAGGAGAAATCTAGGAAAGCAATAATTCTTGTTTTAAGGTTCTGGTAGAGAAAGTCATGCTTTTTACTGAAATAAGGAATACGGTATGCATAGCTGTGGTCAAGGAAAGAGAGGGGACAGAAATAGGCCGTTAGTTTGAAGCATGTTGAATCTGAGGCATCTATGGAACAAACAGGAAGGAATTTCCAAAAGGAGAAAGGAGCCATTCTAGGAGTTGGCCTGGGCTTCCCTGGTGGTTCAGTGGTAAAGAATCTGCCTGCAGTGCAAGAGACCTGGGTTTGATCCTTGGGTTGCGAAGAGACCCTGGAGGAGGACATGGTAACTCACTCTAGTATTCTCGACTGGAGAATTCCATGGACAGAGGAGCCTGGTGGGCTGCAGTCCATAGGGTTGCACAGAGTTGGACACAACTGAAGTGACTAAGCAGCAGCAGAAGTTGGCCTAATGCTTAAAGTGCAGAATAAGCGTGGTCATTTATGCTCAGAGATAGACCACAATTAGTTTTACGACCCAGTGAACCTTTAGGCCTTCTTCATGGCCAAAATCTTATTCTCCAAAACTTTACCCAAAAGCACTTAGAGTAAAAAATAATTGTTAATCTCCCCATAATCTCTCTTTTTTTCTTACTTAAATCCCATTTTATCTACAAACTGCAGATCTTCCCAAATGCAGATCTGATTAAACCCCTTTTCTGCTTACAACCTTTAAATAGCTCCCCATTGCCCCAGGACAAAGCACAAACTCTTACCCTCTCTTACTTATGGTGATGATTAATTTTCAATGTGGATGTTAAATCATCCAGGGAATCCTTCCTGACCCCACTAGGGACAAGTCTCTGAAGCAGAAAGTATTATAATCAATTAATTAGTTAATCAATTTCTACTCATTCCACCCCTTCTACTAGGCAACTTACAGGAACTGGCTTCATTGAGTGATTTAGAAGAAAGTGATCACTGTGGAGTAGGACTGAAGGCCTACTTTGTGCCAGGTACTTTGAAAGGAGTTGAAACGACAGTGATGAGATGATTGAAAAGTAAACTCTAAATTGCTTTGTCTCAGTTATGCATTTTATCCTCAAGAGATTTAAATTATAAAGTTACTTTTTAAGCATAGTATATGCTCCTGATCATTTCTCCTGGATTGATTATAGAATTCTCTCTGGTTATAAAATTATATTCTGTGTTGGCCAGTTTCTGCCTTCTGCTCACTCTCAGTTCTTTAACCTGTCCTCCATTTAATTTCTTATCTGGGAATGAGAAATAAGAGTTTAAATTAAGAGTTGAAGGTGAGAAAGCAGGCATGGAAACTGGGTGAGAAAAAAATAAACAAACAATGTGTAATTTTTACTTTGGAAAGGCAGCAAGTGAAATGAGCAAAAGAACAGGCTATTTGAGTCACATTAAATTCTGTGCTATGCTGTGTAAACACATCAAAAGAAAGTGTTGATCTAATGCTGAGCACACTATGAAAATCTGTCAGTCCAAAACTACTTTCTATTTTCAAGGGACTAGAGCTTTGCATTTCTTGGAAGCATTGATCAGTGTAAGTGCAGGTCGATTAAGTCCTTTGTGTTTGCATTTAAATGTTAATCATCACATTTTATTAAAAATTTAAGGCAAGTGTGACAATGGGAAAGTATATGGGTCTGTGCTTATGACAAAGAAGTCAAGTTGAGATCCATTCAGAAATGGCTTGAGAATTTCATAATGTGTGGCATATTTGGGACCCTTCTGGACAACAGATACTGGTGGTAGTAATGATGAGCTGGGGCTGGGGTAGGACTAATGAACATTTATTGACAATCTCTCATTTGCAAGATGAGAAAGTGCCTTCCATGATGTCTGGACAAGTCAACAGTGTATCTAAGCATTCCATTAATCATTACACAAACAATTATAGTAATAATTATCACAATTTACAGTGTTTTGAATAATGCCATTTAAAAATATGTACTTTTCTTTTTTACTGTGGTAACATATACATAAAAGAATTTACCATCTTAAACCATTTTTAAGTGTACAGAAGTGTGACATGAAGTACATTTACATTGTTCTGCAAACATCACCAAAATCTACCTCTAGAAGTTTTAAATCTTCCCAAACTGAAATTTCATATCTGTTACACAATAACTCTCCGTTGCCCCCTCCCCTGAGCCCCTGACAACCGACAACCACCATTTTTCTTCCATCTCTATGAATTGGACCACACCAGCTATCGCATATGTGTGGAATTATGCAATATTTCTTCTGTTGTGACTAGCTTATTTCACTCATCATAATGTCCTCAAGGTTCACCTATATTGTAGCCTGTGTCAGAATGTCCTTCCTTTTTAAGGCTGAATAATATTTCACTGTATGTATGTACCAAATACACTTTGTTTATTTATCAACACACTTTGGTTGCTTCCATCTTTTGGCTCTTGTGAATAATGTTGTTATGAACATGGGTGTACAAACGAACATTCAAATCTCTGCTTTCAGTGCTTTGGGATATATACCCAGAAGTGGAATTGGTTGATCACATGGTAATACTATATTTAATTTATTTGAGAAACTACCATTCACAGTGGCTGTGACATTTTATATTCCAATAAGCAATGCACAAATGTTCCTCAAATTTTATGTAACTGAAAATTAGGAGGATAACATTGTAAAATGTTGGAAAGGAAAGCTGGGTTATGAAAAGTTAAGTGGAAGAAAGTTCCCTTGTATTGCTCTTCATTTTTAATTCTCTAAACCAGAAGAATTTTGCAACTGGTGAGCCTCAGTGAAGTTTCAGGTATGTTCTGATGCTGGTCCTCTAAGCTCTGGTGCACAGGGAAGAAGTAGACTGTTGGGGAGGTGGTACTGGGACATCAGGCAGGGCCTGGGCTAACAGCCTGCTGTTTGGAACAGCTTTCCTCATTTTTCACCCCAGTGTGCCTAACAAATGTCATCATTTTCTGTGTAGGCTAGTATATGAAAAAGTTTAGGAGGCACTAGGGATAAATCCAGGATGAAAATTGGGAAGGGATGTAAAAGTATAAAATATTTGTTCAACATTAGTGTTTATTGAGCACCTGCTCTATTCCAGTGCCTGAGTCAGAATGTGAGGATACTGTGGAGTAATAAAAAAAAGTTAGAAACATGCTTTCAAAGAACTCAGTCTTTTGAAGGAGAGGTACAAGTAAATTAGCAATGCAAATAGCTTGTAAAGTAATCTACTGAGGGATGAGCAAACTACAAGGCTTTACATATTTACCACAGCCACCAACCCCCACCCATTCAGATCTTGAGATTTGAAGAGAGACCCCTCTAAATACTCACTTCCCATTTTGTGGGATATGGATGCTCAAGGCCATGTCAGAGGACACACAGACTATATGAATTGAATGCCACTGGTTTTTAAAAAATTTTTTAATTGATGGATAAAGTGTCAGGACTCCAGAAAATACTTTGCATTACAACAGAAAAAGAATTATAAAAACTCAAAAAAAGCCATCCCAAGGACTTCTCTTTAATTGGTCTCCAGGCTGAGTTCGATTCTGATTCTCAGGACCCTGGATTTATGTATTATGAGAACCACAACTGTGTAATACTATTGTTTCATTTTTCACCTGACCCCCATTTATCTCTAAGTGTCATGGTGGAAGAAATCTACCTAGAAATATTTGTTGGATAAATAAGTGAGTAGGTATAAAGAGAGCTACAACATAATTGGGACCATCTACATGAAATAGTCAAGATGCTCACAGTAACTTGGAGAAATTGTACTTGGAAATTAGACACTACATATCCACTATTGGGAATTCTGACAAAATGGTGGCATGGTACTACCACAGTTCCTCCACTGCAGCACAGTAATTTTCAAAATGCCCCGTTAGATCTCTTCCTTAAAATCTTCTCCTCCCCACCCCACAAATAATCAGTCTATAACCGAATGTCTACATAGGTTGCAATTGTCTGCATTCATGATGTTATTGTACAGTTTTTTGTTAAATGTGTATAATGTACAAATGAGACCCAGAAATATTGCCACACTTTATCTAGAGTACTTTTAAGAGATTATTATCATAATTAGCACAATCATCTAAATTTTTCATCCAACTTTGATTGCTTATATTAAATATACATTTCATGTTTGATTTGAGGTAGAAGGATGATAGAAACCTCTCATTTTCTCTTTCCCATTTTTAACCAGAAGTAAGATTATTTTTCAAAATTCAAAAAGAATATCCCAGAGAAATAAGGGAATATGAGATGAGGACTGTGGTAAAAATGCTTTGTAATAAACATTTTGATCTGAAATTTTGTAAAAGCATACATGTCCTGATGGAAAGAGGATAATATCTTTTTAACTCAGACCATCAGTGTTCTAATCTGGCTGAAATTCTGGGAAATGCTGGAAATTCCCAAAGCAAAGTGCCAGCTGTCATTTCTGGACCATGGAAACGTGGGCTTGGTTGCTGAGAAGATGCTGCCTTCCCTTCGCCACACTCATCTAATGCCTGAGCAACAGGGAGCTGATGTAAGCAGAGCAGGGATCTAACAATGTCAGCTGTGCTGACATCATCCTGGCTGTGCGGAGCTGATGGGAATTCAGAATATCAGACGTCTCATCAAGGGCAATGGCCAGGTGTGACTCATTTCCCTGGAGAAATGGGAGAGAGGAAGGGAGAGGCAGGATTATCTCACACTGGCACACACAGCCTTTCAAACTGAGCAATCTGACTGGCTTATTTAGAAGCAGCAAACAGTGTTCTGTATCCCTCATTTTTCTACCGGAAATACTTTATATTCTATTCTTATGTATTTCAGTGTAGAACCAAGCATTTCAACATTATAATATATCAAAATACATATCCCTTAGGATCATTAGTTTCTATTTTATGTAAGCCTGGCTATGAGAACAGTTCATACAAAGAATTTTTGATTTTCTCTGTTTTCCCTTCAGCTATCACCTCGTGAACTGTCGAGGTATCACTGGTTTGAAAAGGAGCTGAACAAAAGAGCATGCTATAGAGCGGATGATGTTGCTTTGGGATGGCTGAATGAGTACAGCGCTTCAGTATCCTAGCAGAGTATATTGCTTGGTGCAGGAGGATGGGATGCACAGTGAATGTTTCTTAGGTGAATAATATGAAAACCCTGTAAGTTTGGGATTGTGGGTGCCAGTATACAGGCTCTCACCTACTTTATGGAATTGATTATTTATAAATTACTTTTAAGGGATAATGAGCAGTGAAATTGGGCAGTGATTACCACTGGTAATTACTGATATAGTAATCAAAATTTGGTGTTGATAAAGGTACTGGTTTCACAAAGTTCTTGTACATTTGGAACCTTTTATTAGAATGATGGAGTTAGGGCAATTAGAAAGGAATGTACAGCAGAACAGTCAAAAGGACTTCTGATTCTAAAGATTTAGTGTATATTACCTGGTGGCTCAGACGGTAAAGAATCCTCCTGCAATGCAGAAAACCTGGGTTTGATCCCTGGGTCAGGAAGACCCCCTGGAGTAGAGCATGGCAACCCACTCCAGTATTCTTGCCTGGAGAATCCCCATGGACAGAGGAGCCTGGCAGGCTACAGTCCATGGGGTCACAAAGAGTCAGACATGACTGAGCAACTAAACACAGTAACCCAAGAGGTAGGGTAGGAAAACTGAGGGTTATATACTCTCCAAAATAATCCCAACATGCTTATTACTCTGTGGAATACTAATTTATCTATGTCTTATGTCACCCACACCATAAGGAATCAAAGAGCAATAATTATTTTTACCTTGTACTCAAGTTAAATAAAGTACCATTTATTCCTTTATTCACTGTAAATGTTTAGTAAAATGGCATTGCATGATAGACTGTGAAACACATTGGAATAGATGCATATCAGTTATGATAAGTATAGATTGGACAGAAACAGAATGATTATTATGTTTTAGATCAGTCTAAAGGCTAGTACTTAAACAGTTCAAATGATGTTAGGGGTAATGGGAGGGGAGATTTAACAAAGGAGGAGTGGCTTCCTTAGCATGATTTCTAGAATAACATAAAGAACTCCAGGTAGTTGTTACGAAGTAAGCTGATAAGAGAGATGAAAGAATGTTAGCAAGTTCCTAAAGGCATCTTTAATGTCTGGAGCAGATGTGGGAAAATGTAGAACAATTTTATATTTCATTTCGTCTCCTTTGAAAGTTATTTTGTAAGGATTTCTCTCTTTGTCTCCAGTCACAATTCCTAACAGGGAGACTGAGAATCACACAGTGGTTGCTAGTAATGTTTGATGATGATGATGGTGAAGAAGAATTTGTGCATCCTGGACAAGTAATTCTCAGACTGGCTCTGAGGATCCTCTAGAATGTCCTGGTGGAATATCTCCATGTTCCTGAAGAGTTGCCATCATAATATTCCCTGGATCATGACTACTATAAAAATCTATTCATGTTTTCTCCTTCACTTTCCAGAAGGACCTACATGATAGTTGTCACGGGTCCCCTTTGGGGATGACATGATGTTCTGCTACAGGGTAGAAAGGGTAAAAGATGTGAAATCATTATCTTTGAGACAGAATATTACTTCAGTTGAGAGCATGTGGTTATCACTATTTTATAAATCATGTGGACTAAGGCAAATCTTCTCCCTGTGTACCTTATGGAGAGAAAACAGTACTCCTTATCACCAATGGACAGAACAACACTGTAGTGTGTCTCCCCTTGGGGGGCAACCTTAATACTCAGCCTGAGATGTGAAGGAAAATTTAGAAGCTATAAGGGAGCAATTTTTATAACTGCTTAGAAAGTTCCTCTCCTTCGGTTTTGTTTAGAGAATGATTGTATGATTTGTATGATAGATAACCATGCCTACATTTCTTTTGAAGGAAGGCAATAGTTGTTTCTCTCTTCAAATAATCACATCTAGTAAAGAAAGCTCCTATACACTTCTGCTACCATCAGGATGCTGAATTAGACAGGATGTAAATGAAGAATATGGAGTTCTTGAAAACTTCTTGAGCTTGAAATGCAGAATAGAGATCAAAACAGTTATAAGCAGTGTGCCCTGTTACTTTGCTGACCACACAGGGTTATGAAACTGTGATTAGCCCCCTTCTAGGTCCTGCTTATTTAACTTATATGCAGAGTATATCATGAGAAACGCTGGGCTGGAAGAAGCACAAGCTGGAATCAAGATTGTGGGAGAAATATCAGTAAGCTCAGATATGCAGATGACACCACCCTTAAGGCAGAAAGTGAAGAGGAACTAAAAAGCCTCTTGATGAAAGTGAAAGAGGAGAGTGAAAAAGTTGGCTTAAAGCTCAACAATCAGAAAACTAACATCATAGCATCTGGTCCCATCACTTCATGGGAAATAGATGGGGAAACAGTGGAAACAGTGGCAGACTTCGTTGGGGCTCCAAAATCACTGCAGATGGTGACTGCAGTCATGAAATTAAAAGGCGCTTACTCCTTGGAAGAAAAGTTATAACTAACCTAGATAGCATGTTGAAAAGCAGAGACATCACTTTGCCAACAAAGGTCTGTCTAGTCAAGGCTATGGTTTTTTCCACTGGTCATGTATGGATGTGAGAGTTGGACTGTGAAGAAAGCTGAGTGCTGAAGAATTGATGCTTTTGAACTGTGGTGTTGGAGAAGACTCTTGAGAGTCCCTTGGACTGCAAGGAGATCCAACCAGTCCATTCTGAAGGAGATCAGCCCTGGGATTTCTTTGGAAGGAATGATGCTAAAGCTGAAGCTCCAGTACTTTGGCCACCTCATGTGAAGAGTTGACTTGAAGAAAGTTGAGTGCCGAAGAATTGATGCTTTTGAACTGTGGTGTTGGAGAAGACTCTTGAGAGTCCCTTGGACTGCAAGGAGATCCAACCAGTCCATTCTGAAGGAGATCAGCCCTGGGATTTCTTTGGAAGGAATGATGCTAAAGCTGAAGCTCCAGTACTTTGGCCACCTCATGCGAAGAGTTGACTCATTGGAAAAGACCCTGATGCTGGGAGGGATTGGGGGCAGGAGGAAAAGGGAACGACAGAGGACGAGATGGCTGGATGGCATCACCGACTCAGTGGATGTGAGTCTGAGTGAACTTCGGGAGTTGGTGATGGACAGGGAGGCCTGGCGTGCTGCGATCATGGGGTCACAAAGAGTCAGACATGACTGAGCGACTGAACTGAACTGAGGTCCTTTATGAATAATTGTGTAATCAGTGATTATTATTAGAGTAGGGCTTACTTGTTTATCTTGGAAAACTCTACTAGCTATAAGATTTGGGGAGTGTATATTAAAATAAATGGGAGGTGATTTACCGTGTACACACTAAAACTGCTGTCATAAGAACTCAAAATACAGAAGTTTAAACAAGATAAAGTTTATTTCTCTCTCATGTAGTAGTCCAGAGTGGTAAGGTGGCTCTGTCAATCACAACTTCAGTCTTTTATCGCTGGGTGCAAGAGAGCAGTTCCATTTCTTTCCATCTCCCAGGCAGCCAGTGGAAAGGAATAGTGTGTGTTCAGTTGTTTTAAAAACAAGACCTGGAAGGGACACTATTGCTTCTCATACCCCACTTGTGTGAGTCGATAATATGGACAGATTCACCTGTAAGGAAAGCTAAGAGAGGTCTTGAAATACTGTGGTAAAACTATTGCAATGGAGAGCAGATACTGGAGACAACCAGTAGTTGTCCACACAGCCTTAGGAGATCTGGGTTTGGAGGATGCTGAGAGATATGAAGGGCCTCAGCAATAGTGCTCTTCCAAGTACATTTCTTCACAGCCTGGAAGAATCATTCTATCCTAATGGAGACTGTAGTAGGTTAGTGACTTTCAGTATTCAGAGGAGGAGCACCTATGGGAAGGTGACAATACATAATGCCCAGAGAAATTGTTTCACCTGGTACTCCCAAGATAATGATTGACAGCATGGCCCTAAAAATCCCTTAGAATGCTTCTTCTCAAGAGAGGCTAAAGAAATCTAAGCTTTATCCAGGGTCTTGGAGCCACAGATTGTTTCTGCTATATGAGCTTCTGTGAAAGGAAAAGGGCAAACCAGTACCTTCAGGGGAAGGTATAGTTAGATTTTATGGAAATGACTTGTTAAAGAGGATGGTGACTTTCACTAGAAAATGTTGACTAGAGTCATAGGAACACTAGATTTCAGTGATTTGAGATTTTGGAATAAAATCTGAAAAAAGATAGTTGATAAAGAAGGTGGTACTAGAAAGGGCTTGGCAGTTACAGGATCCTTTATTTTTGTTGTTCGTTGTTATTTAGTCACTAGTTGTGTCCAGCTCTGTTGCTACCCCATGGACTGTAGCCCTGCCAGTTTCCTCTGCCCATGAGATTTCTTTTAAATAAGGCCAAATTAAGTGGAGGCCTGTTGTTAGCTAATGTGACTGGTTCCTTAGGAGTTCCACTGTTGCCCAGAAGACTGTTATATATTCTGTATAATTTTAAGACATGTAGGATTTGCCACAATGCATTAGTTAAAAGCAGGCCAGCGTCGGACATGACTGAGCGACTTAACTTTCACTTTTCACTTTCATGCATTGCAGAAGGAAATGGCAACTCACTCCAGTATTTTTGCCTGGAGAATCCCACAGTGGGGGGGAGTCTGGTGGGCTGATGTCTATGGGGTCACACAGAGTCGGACACGACTGAAGTGACTTAGCAGCAGCAGCAGAAAAGTCAGATATCTATAAACATGAGGCATGGTTGGCAGAGTGGGTGGTGGTGGTAGTGGTTGGCAGTGCTGGGTATAATATGGAGGGTAAGTTAAGTGTGATACACACAGGACCCACAGTTAATCCATAAGATTTTCCTGGTTCAAGTTGCTTATGAGTCAGTGTTCCTCTAAAGGTAAATAAAGGTTTGAGGATGCCTTAATGAGTTTCTAACTACTCTGAGAATCTGTAAAAATCTCATTTAGATTGTCCTATTTAGATCTCACAAGGTCCTCTAGAATCATCTTAGACTGGCAGAGGTTACTGGGTCACCAGAACTTGTGATAAGTAAGTTCTGACACTGATATGAAAATACATCCCTTCAGCACAGCCTATTTCTAATCCAAGCCCTGGTACAGGTCTTGGTCTCAGGGCCTGAGCCAAAACAGGGCCTGGTACCAGGGCCTGGTACAAAGAAGAGGTGTTTCCCCACCGAGTTAGAAACAGCTTAATATTGCCTACAAGCTTCATTGGTGAAACAATAGTAGACTGGACACACAAGCCTCCCAGGATTTACGATTATTTGCTCAAGTCTTGTTGGTATATTTTGTACTTTTTGTAGTAAAAGGGTCCTATCAAAATTGCATGCAAGTGACTAGGCCTTTATGCTGTTGATAGTATTATGATGATATTTGGCCAGGGGATCCAGAGTATTCATATCCAGATCTTTACTGGCCATTATCACCTAGGAAGACTCCATGAAGTAGTTGCATAGAGAAGGCAAATAAAAGTATCATATTGTTGTTACCTGCACTACATCTAAACTCCAATGCAGAGCTCTGGTTCATTTAGCTGGACTTATTTGGTGAAGTCCTTTACTTAAGCATTGTGTATGTTGAACAGCAAAAACCCAGAATCTGAAAGGCCTACTTGCTTCATTTTCACTGAGAAGGAGAGAATGGAATCTATTTGGGATGCTACCAGCAGACACATTGTGTGGCTCAAATCCTTACAGTAATTTCAATGGCATAATGTAAAATAGAACCCAGAATTTTCACCATTAGGGTCATTGCCCTGACCAGATCAAGCTTTTCCCCTTCCTTTGAGGGAATGCTGTCTGTGTTGAGTTCTGCACACATGCTTTAAATAACTCATTATTTTCTCAAAAGATCTTTTGCTAATGTTTCATCATTGAGATATTATTTCCCTGATTTGTATTTCAATCTTTTTTTCTTATTTTACAACATTAATTTTGTTTTAAATCCCCTATCTCCTGCAGCACACCGTTTTCTTGCCTGGGGATATAGTTTTCCATTTGGCACTTCCATTTTGATTGAGGGATCGAACAATAAAGGCTCATCTCTGTACAAAGGACAATTTATTATTTATCGGTATCAGAAAAACGTGTAGCTTTCTGCAATGTGTGGGAAATGGGGGGAGTGAATATTCAAACCATCTGATTGATAGTTATATTAAAGGTTGTAGTCAGTTAAATAAGTCCCTTTGGGTTGATATGATAAGAGCCTTATGTTTTCTTGAAATATTATTTCAGTAAATATTCAGTATTTATAATTTATTGCTTGTCCTGCTGTATTTTCCAACTGCTGTCCACCAAAGGATCACAATAGGAATGTTGTTTGTAAAATGTTAATTGTTGAAAATGTGTTTTGAAAAATAATACTTAGGAAAATATATTTTTAAAAATTGTGTGCTTCCTGAAACTAAATATTGACATTTAAGGTCTGGGATTATTGCATTGATCTTTCTCCAGTGGCTCTAGAAAAAAATCCCTTCAGGCAATATTATTTAACATAATTGGTTTTTTAGCATATTGAGAGATAAGGAACAATGTAATCTAGTGTTTCAATTTGGAACTGGAATGTCATGCAGACCAAGGCCAAACTGTGATTTTCTCTACAATTGGGACTGGTATATTTTTCTATATTTCTATATTTCTAATATGCTGAAATATTCTTTATTGTTTTCTTTTCTCTTGAATCTCAATTCATCTTCAGTATTAGAGGATTCTTTCTAAAAGAAAATAAAATTATCCTCCAAAAGAACACTGTGAAGACTGATAATAATAATTTCTTTTTTAAAATGTCTTCAGGTTGCTTTTAACTTTTCCCCCCCACTTGGTTAGAAGTATTTTAGAAGTTGAAAAGCATAAGTCGAGCAATATCCTGAAGTTGTGACACTAATTCACTGTTTGAATCAGTGACAGTGACTCAACTATTCTTCTTACCTTCTATTGGATAGTATCAAAATACTAGAAGTAACCCTTTTTATTTATTATCAACATTTATAGAATTCTTGAGTCCTCAAACTCACATTGAAATATAAATTGCCTTTCACTTCAGTTCAGTTCAGTTCAGTTGCTCAGGCGTGTCCAACTCTTTGCGACCCCATGAATCGCAGTACGCCAGGCCTCCCTGTCCATCACCAATTGCCAGAGTTCACCCAGACTCATGGACTCAATGGACATCCAGCCATCTCATCCTCGGTCATCCCCTTCTCCTCCTGCCCCCAATCCCTCCCAGCATCAGAGTCTTTTCCAATGAGTCAACTCTTCGCATCAGGTGGCCAAAGTACTGGAGCTTCAATTTTAGCATCATTCCTTCCAAAGAAATCCCAGGGTTGATCTCCTTCAGAATGGACTGGTTGGATCTCCTTGCAGTCCAAGGGCCTCTCAAGAGTCTTCTCCAACACCACAGTTCAAAGGCATCAATTCTTCTGCGCTCAGCCTTCTTCACAGTCCAACTCTCACATCCATACATGACCACAGGAAAAACCATAGCCTTGACTAGACGGACCTTAGTCGGCAAAGTAATGTCTCTGCTTTTGAATATACCATCTAGGTTGGTCATAACTTTTCTTCCAAGGAGTAAGCGCCTTTTAATTTCATGGCTGCAGTCACCATCTGCAGTGATTTTGGAGCCCAAAAATATAAAGTCTGACACTGTTTCTACTGTTTCACCATCTATTTCCCATGAAGTGATGGGGCCAGATGCCATGATCTTCGTTTTCTGAATGTTGAGCTTTAAGCCAACTTTTTCACTCTCCTCTTTCACTTTCAACAAGAGGCTTTTTAGCTCCTCCTCACTTTCTGCCATAAGGGTGGTGTCATCTGCATATCTGAGGTTATTGATATTTCTCCCAGCAATCTTGATTCCAGCTTGTGTTTCTTCCAGTCCAGCGTTTCTCATGATGTACTCTGCATATAAGTTAAATAAGCAGGGTGACAATATACAGCCTTGACGTACTCCTTTTCCTATTTGGAACCAGTCTGTTGTTCCATGTCCAGTTCTAACTGTTGCTTCCTGACCTGCATACAGATTTCTCAAGAGGCAGGTCAGGTGGTCTGGTATTCCCATCTCTTTCAGAATTTTCCACAGTTTATTGTGATCCACACAGTCAAAGGCTTTGGCATAGTCAATAAAGCAGAAATAGATGTTTTTCTGGAACTCTCTTGCTTTTTCCATGATCCAGCGGATGTTGGCAATTTGATCTCTGGTTCCTCTGCCTTTTCTAAAACCAGCTTGAACATCAGGGAGTTCACGGTTCACATATTGCTGAAGTCTGGCTTGGAGAATTTTGAGCATTACTTTACTAGCATGTGAGATGAGTGCAATTGTGCGGTAGTTTGAGCATTCTTTGGCATTGCCTTTCTTTGGAATTGGAATGAAAACTGACCTTTTCCAGTCCTGTGGCCACTGCTGAGTTTTCCAGATTTGCTGGCAAATTGAGTGCAGCACTTTCACAGCATCATCTTTCAGGATTTGAAACAGCTCAACTGGAATTCCATCACCTCCACTAGCTTTGTTCGTAGTGATGCTTTCTAAGGCCCACTTGACTTCACATTCCAAGATGTCTGGCTCTAGATTAGTCATCACATCATCATGATTATCTGGGTCATGAAGATCTTTTTTGTACAGTTCTTCCGTGTATTCTTGCCACCTCTTCTTAATATCTTCTGCTTCTGTTAGGTCCAGACCATTTCTGTCCTTTATTGAGCCCATCTTTGCATGAAATGTTCCCTTGGTATCTCTAATTTTCTTGAAGAGATCTCTAGTCTTTCCTCTTCTGTTCTTTTGCTCTATTTCTTTGCATTGATTGCTGAAGAAGGCTTTCTTATCTTTTCTTGCTATTCTTTGGAACTCTGCATTCAGATGCTTATATCTTTCCTTTTCTCCTTTGCTTTTCGCCTCTCTTCTTTTCACAGCTATTTGTAAGGCCTCCTCAGACAGCCATTTTGCTTTTTTTGCATTTCTTTGCCATGGGGATGGTCTTGATCCCTGTCTCCTGTACAATGTCACGAACCTCATTCCATAGTTCATCAGGCACTCTATCTATCAGATCTAGACCTTAAATCTATTTCTCACTTCCACTGTATAATCATAAGGGATTTGATTTAGGTCATACCTGAATGGTCTAGTGGTGTTGCCCACTCTCTTCAGTTTAAGTCTGAATTTGGTAATAAGGAGTTCATGATCTGAGCCACAGTCAGCTCCCAGTCTTGTCTTTGTTGACTGTATAGAGGTTCTCCATCTTTGGCTGCAAAGAATATAATCAGTCTGATTTTGATGTTGACCATCTGGTGATGTCCATTGCCTTTACAACATCAAAACAATATTTTAACATACTATTTTTTAGGGGAAATAAAATGGACTAATGGAAGTGTCTTTAAAATGATTATGTGATAGAGTAGCTTTCACACTTTACAATCTCGTATAAATACAAGCCCTGGGGACTTCACCATGCACGTTGCTCCGTTCCGTTCCATTCAGTCGCTCAGTCGTGTCCGACTCTTTGCGACCCCATGAATCGCAGTACACCAGGCCTCCCTGTCCATCACCAACTCCCGGAATTCACTCAGACTCATGTCCATTGAGTCCATGATGCCATCCAGCCATCTCATCCTCGGTCATCCCCTTCTCCTCCTGCCCCCAATCCTTCCCAGCATCAGGGTCTTTTCCAATGAGTCAACTCTTCGCATGAGGTGGCCAAAGTACTGGAGCTTCAGTTTTAGCATCTTTCCTGCCAAAGAAATCCCAGGGTTGATCTCCTTCAGAATGGACTGGTTGGATCTCCTTGCAGTCCAAGGGCCTCTCAAGAGTCTTCTCCGACACCACAGTTCAAAAACGTCAATTCTTCGGTGCTCAGCCTTCTTCACAGTCCAACTCTCACATCCATACATGACCACAGGAAAAACCATAGCCTTGACTAGACGGACCTTAGTCAGCAAAGTAATGTCTCTGCTTTTGAATATACTATCTAGGTTGGTCATAACTTTTCTTCCAAGGAGTAAGCATCTTTTAATTTCATGGCTGCAGTCACCATCTGCAGTGATTTTGGAGCCCAAAGAAACAAAGTCTGACACTGTTTCTACTGTTTCCCCATCTAGCTTTTGGGTATCAGAATGCACACGGTTTTTCCAGGGACTTACAAATGTCCTGGAGATAGTCATACCAGAAAGTTCAAATGGAATTCAGTCAAGTCTCAGATTATGGTTTGAAAAAGCAAAATTCCTATGTCTTGCAGGACTTGGCAGCACTGAGTAGAATATTCAACTTCGACCTCAGCAGTGTTTGCTCAGTTGAATGGCCACAGATAGTCTGCACATGCAGGTTTGGCCTCCCACGTGGATGCCCTTTAAAGGACATTCTAGGTCTTTCCCCTTAGCTTTTGTTTCTATCTATTTTATCTATGATCATGCTCTACCCCATTCTTTCTCCTTCCTGCCAGTCTGTGTACCCCTCATTTAGAGATCCTTCACAGAAGTTTTCTGGGACTTTCTATCTATTGTCTGTCCCATCTACAGTTTTGTATAAATCTATATCTTGCCTATTTTTCAACAGCTTTTCTGCTCTTAACAAATTTTACCTTTTGCAGATCCAAATTCATATGAGTCAAAATTATTGTCAAAACTATTGTTTTTGAAGAGGGCTTTAAGAAACCATTTAGAAGTTAAAAAAAATACAAGAGATTAATGATTAGCTGAATTTTGTGTGCTGCTACTATAAATATTCCAGGTTCCTCCGTCCATGGGATTTTCCAGGCAAGAATACTGGAGTGTGTTGCCATTTCCTTCTCCAGGAGATCTTCCCAACCCAGGGATCAAACCCAGGTCTCCCGCATTGTAGGCAGACACTTTACCATCTGAGCCACCAATGAAGTCACTATAAATATTCCAGTTCCCCTTGAGGCTGACCAGGAGAAACTCATCTCCACAGGAAAGAAAAGCACAAAGAATAAACCAAGTTTCTGCTTACTGCCTTCACTATACTTCAGAGTACCTCTAAAGTACAGAGCTACTATACCCAAGCAGGATTAGTGAAAACAGACACTTTGGTGAAATTATTGAATTACAAAGATAAACATAAATTTTTGCAAACTTTCAGTCAGTTGACTTAAACAAAACAAAACAACACACACACACACACACACACAAGCCCCAAACATACAGGACACTTCCATTTATTTAAAAGGGAAAATGATACTAGCATGAAACTTCTCAACTCCAACACTGGAAGCTGGAAACGATGAAACAATATTGTAGCATAGTTTCTTTAAAAAGGAATATGATCTGAATAAAGCAATTAAAATATTTAAAGAAAATTAGAAACTATTGTACGATCTTGCACCTGTAGGAAACTAAAAAAGAAAACTCAGAAATCATATAGGAAAAAAATAGAGGTATTAAACTACATTAAAAATGTTTGAGTTAATATATTCGGTAAATAAAGTTTAAAAATAACAAAGAGTTGACTGGAAAAATTATTTGCAACCCAAATGATACCAAAAAGGTAATCTATTTGATTCTACATATTGATAAGAAAAAAGATCTAATAGAAAGATGTACAAAAAATATAAATAACTATGAGAAGAGAAAAATGCACATGGTCTTTAAACATTTATTAAAATGCTTTACCATATTAACAGGAAAATAAAAATTAAATCAACAAGAAGATATTCTTTACCCATCTGCTTAGCAAAAACTACAGAGCTGTCAAAGATACAACATATATTACTTTGACACTTGGCAAGGTGAAGTGCTATAACTTTGCCATGAAAAATCTAGAAATTTCTATTACAATTTAAAAATATATCCCAGTCTATGCCTCAACCACTGATGCTGAAGAAGTTGAAGTTGACCAGCTCTATTTTGAAGGAGATCAACCCTGGGATTTCTTTGGAAGGAATGATGCTAAAACTGAAGCTCTAGCACTTTGGCCACCTCATGCGAAGAGTTGACTCATTGGAAAAAACCCTGATGCTGGGAGGGATTGGGGGCAGGAGGAGAAGGGGACGACCGAGGATGAGATGGCTGGATGGCATCACGGACTCAATGGACGTGAGTCTGAGTGAACTCTGGGAGTTGGTGATGGACAGGGAGGCCTGGCGTGCTGTGATTCATGGGGTTGCAAAGAGTCAGACACGACTGAACGACTGAACTGAACTGAACTGATGAAGTGTGTGGATGCACAAGACCTTCTGGAACTAACACCAAAAACAAAACAAAACAAAAAAAAAAGACGTCCTTTACATTATAGGGGATTGAATGCAAAAATAGAAAGTCAAGACATACCAGGAGTAACAGGCAAGTTTGGCCTTGGAGTAAAAAATGAAGCAGGGAATAAGCTAACAGAGTTTTGTCAAAAGAACACGTCATAGCAAACACTCTTCCAACAACACAAGAGAGGGCTCTACACATGGACATCACCAAATGATCAATACTGAAATCAGTTTGATTATATTCTTCACAGCCAGAGATGGAGGATTTCTATATAGTCAGCAGCAACAAGACAGGGAGGTGACTGAGGCTCAGATCATCAGCTCCTTGGAGCAAAATTCAGGCTCAACTGAAGAAAGTAGAGAAAATCACTAGATCATTCAGGTATGACCTAAATAAAATCCTTACAGTGGAGGTGAACAGTAGATTCAAGGGATTAGATCTGGTAGACAGAGTGCATGAAGGACTATGGACAGAGGTTTGTAACATTGTACAGGAGGCAGTGATCAAAACCATCGCCAAGACAAAGAAATGGCGAAAGGCAAAATGGTTGTCTAAGGAGTCCTTTCAAATAGCTGAGAAAAGAAGAGAAGCAAAAGGCAAAGGAGAAAGGGAAAGATATACCCAACTGAAAGCAGAGTTCCAGAAAATAGCAAGGAGAGATAAGAAAAGCTTCTTAAGAGAACAATGCAAAGAAAGAGGAAAACAATAGAATCAGAAAGACTAGAGATCTCTTCAGAAAATTAGAAATACCAAGGGAATATTTTGTGCCACGATGGGCAAAATAAAGGACAGAAACAACCTAAGAGAAGCAGAAGAGATTAAGAAGAGGTGGCCAGAATACACAGAAGAATTATACAAAAAAGGTCTTAATGACCCAGATAGCCATGGTGGTGTGGTTACACACCCAGAACCAGACATCCTAGAAGTAAGAAGTCAAGTGGGCCTTAGGAAGCATCACTATGAACAAAGCTAGCGGAGGTGATGGAATTCCAATTGAGCTATTTCAAATCCTAAAAGATGATGCCATTAAAGTTCTGCACTCATGCAAAATAAAGGACAGAAACAACCTAAGAGAAGCAGAAGAGATTAAGAAGAGGTGGCCAGAATACACAGAAGAATTATACAAAAAAGGTCTTAATGACCCAGATAGCCATGGTGGTGTGGTTACACACCCAGAACCAGACATCCTAGAAGTAAGAAGTCAAGTGGGCCTTAGGAAGCATCACTATGAACAAAGCTAGCGGAGGTGATGGAATTCCAATTGAGCTATTTCAAATCCTAAAAGATGATGCCATTAAAGTTCTGCACTCAATATATCAGCAAATTTGGAAAACTCAGCAGTGTCCACAGGACTTGAAAAGGTCAATTTTCATTCCAATCTCAAAGAAAGTCAGTGCCAAAGAATGTTCAAACTACCATACAATTGTGCTCATTTCACATGCTAGCAAGGTAATGCTCAAAATCTTTCAAGCTAGACTTTAGCAGTATGTAAACCAAGAATTTCCAAAGGCACAAGCTGGATTTAGAAGAGGCAGAGGAACCAGAATTCAAATTGACATGTGTTGGATCATAGAGAAAGCAAAGGATTTCTACCAAAACATCCATTTCTGCTTCATTGACTACTTGAAAGCCGTTGACTGTGTTATTGTTTTTCAATTGCTAAGTTATGTCCAGCTCTTTTAGACTCCAACAGCAGAAGTCAGTCTTCTCTGTCCTTCACTATCTCCCTGAGGTTGCTCAAACTCATGTCCGTTGAGACAGTGATGCCATCCAATCATCTCATCCTCTGTCATTCCCTTATCTTCTTGCCCTCAATCTTTCCCAGCAGCAGGGTCTTTTCAAATGAGTCAGTTCTTTGCATCAGGTGGCCAAAATATTGGAGCTTCAGCTTCAACATCTGTCCTTCCAATTCTTCAGCACTCAGCCTTCTTTATGGTTCAACTCTCACAACCATAAATGACTTTGTGGATCACAAAAAACTCTGGAAAATTCTTAAAGAGATGGGAATACCAGACCTCCTTACCTGCATCCTGAGAAATCTGTATGCAGGTCAAGAAGCAACAGTTAGAACCACCCTTGGAACAATGGACTAGTTCAAAATTGGAAAAGGAGTACATCAAGACTGTATATTGTCACCCTGCTTATTTAACTTATATGCAGAGTACATCATGTGAAATGCTGGGCTGGATGAATCATAAGCTGGAAACAAGATTGCCGGGAAAAATATCAACAACCTCATATATATAGATTATACCACTCTGTCAGAAAACAAAGAGGAAATTTAAGAGCTTCTTGATGATGGTGAAAGAAGAGGTGAAAAGTTGGCTTAAAACTTAACATTCAAAAACTCAAATGCTATGATCATGGTATTTGGTCCCATCACTTCATGGCAAATAGATGGGGGAAAAGTGGAAACAGTACAGATTTTATTTTCTTGGGTTCCAAAATTACTGCTGATGGTGACTGCAACCATGAAACTAAGATGCTTGCTCCTCGGAAGTAAAGCTATAACAAACCTAGATAGTGTATTAAAAAGCAGAGACATCACTTTGCTGACAAATGTCCATATAGTCAAGGCTATTGTTTTTCCAGTAGTCATATATGGATTTGAGAGTTGGACTAGAAAGAAGGCTGAGCACCAAAGCGCTGATGCTTTGAAATTGTGGTGTTACAGTGAGGTACTATCTCATGCCGGTGAGAATGCCTGTCATCAAAAAGTCTACAATGTGGAGAGGGTGTGGAGAAAAGGGAAACCTCTTCCGCTGTCTGTGGGAATGCAAACTAGTTCAACCACTATGGAGAACAGTATGGAGATTCCTTAAAAAACTGGAATTAGAACTGCCATACAACCCAGCAATCCCACTGCTCAGCATACACACTGAGAAAAGCAGAATGGAAAGAGACACATATACCCTGATATTCACTGCTGCACTGTTTAGAATAACTAGGACATAGAAGCAACCCAGATGTCCATCAGCAGACAAATGGATAAGGAATTTGTGGTCCATATACACAGTGGAATATTAGTTAACTATAAAAAAAGAACACTTTTGAGTCAGTTCTATGAGGTGGATGAAACTGGAGCCTATTACACAGAGTGAAGTAAGTCAGAAAGAGAAACACCAATATAGTATCTTAATGTATTTGTATGGAATTTAGAAAGATGGCAATGATGACCCTATATGAAAGACAGCAAAAGAGACACAGACGTAAAGAACAGACTTTTGTCGATGTATGGCAAAAGCCACTACAATATTGTCAAGTAATTAGCCTCCAATTAAAATAAATGAATTAATTTAAAAAACTGTGGTGTTGGAGAAGACTCTTGAGAGTTCTTGGACTGCAAGGATATCAAACCAGGCAATCCTAAAAGAAATCAGCCCTGAATATTTTATTGCAAGGACTGATTCTGAGGCTGAAGCTCCAGTACTTTGGCCATGTGATGCCAAGGGCAGACTCATTGGAAAAGACCTTATATTGGGAAAGACTGAGGGCAGGAGGAGAAGGGGACAATAGAGGATGAGATGGTTGGATGGCATCATTGACTCTATGGACATGAGTTTGAGCAAACTCTGAGAGAGGAGATAATGGACAGGGAAGCTTGGTATGCTGCTGTCCATGGGGTTGCAAAGAGTCAGACCCTACCTAGTGACTGACTGACAACAATAACCATGACCCAATGACTTCCTAATGAAAATTCATCATTTTTTTTTCAGGTGAAAATTTATATTATTTATTTATTTTTATTTTACTTTACAATACTATATTGGTTTTGCCATACATTGACATGAATCCGCCATGGGTGTACATGAGTTCCCAATCCTGAACCCCCCTCCCACCTCTCTCCCCATGTCATCTTTCTGGGTCATCCCAGTGCACCAGCCCCAAGCATCCTGTATCCTGTATCAAACATAGACTGGTAATTCATTTCTTACATGATAGTATACATGTTTCAATGCCATTCTCCCAAATCATCCCACCCTCTCCCTCTCCCACAGAGTCCAAAAGTCTGTTCTATACATCTGTGTCTCTTTTTCTGTCTTGCATACAGAGTTATCATTACCATCTTTCTAAATTCCATATATATGTGTTAGTATACTGTATTGGTGTTTTTCTTTCTGGCTTATGTCACTCTGTATAATAGGCTCCAGTTTCATCCACCTCATTAGGACAGATTCAAATGTACTCTTTTTAATGGCTGAGTAATACTCCATTGTGTATATGTACCATAGCTTTCTTATCCATTCGTCTGCTGATGGACATCTAGGTTGCTTCCATGTCCTGGCTATTATAAACAGTGCTGTGATGAACATTGGGGTACACGTATCTCTTTCAATTCTGGTTTCCTCGGTGTGTATGCCCAGCAGTGGGATTGCTGGGTCAAGGAAATTATAAGCAAGGTGAAAGGACAGCCTTCTGAATGGGAGAAAATAATAGCAAATGAAGCAACTGACAAACAACTAATCTCAAAAATATACAAGCAACTTATGCAGCTCAATTCCAGAAAAATAAACAACCCAATCAAAAAATGGGCCAAAGAACTAAATAGACATTTCTCCAAAGAAGACATACAGATGGCTAACAAATACATGAAAGGATGCTCAACATCACTCATTATCAGAGAAATGCAAATCAAAACCACAATGAGATACCATTTCACACCAGTCAGAATGGCGGTGATCCAAAAGTCTACAAGCAATACATGCTGGAGAGGGTGTGGAGAAAAGGGAACCCTCTTACACTGTTGGTGGGAATGCAAACTAGTACAGCTGCTATGGAGAACAGTGTGGTGATTCTTTAAAAAACTGGAAATTGAACTGCCTTATGAAAATTCATCTTATAGAAATAAAACTAGAATGTAGGCAATATGCACAAGAATGTTTTACTGTGGTGCTATTTGTAGTGATAGAAGTTTCTAGAGAAGATTTGATTTACTATCAATAGAAGGATGATAGAATAAAACTAATGTATCAGTTCAGTTCTGTTGCTCAGTCATGTCTGACTCTTTGCGACCCCATGAATCGCAGCACGCCAGGCCTCCCTGTCCATCACCATCTCCCGGAGTTCACTCAGACTCACGCCCATTGAGTCAGTGATGCCATCCAGCCATCTCATCCTCTGTCATTCCCTTCTCCTCCTGCCCTCAATCCCTCCCAGCATCAGGGTCTTTTCCAATGAGTCAACTCTTCGCATAAGGTGGCCAAAGTACTGGAGCTTCAGCTTTAGCATCATTCCTTGCAAAGAAATCCCAGGGTTGATCTCCTTCAGAATGGACTGGTTGGATCTCCTTGCAGTCCAAGGGACTCTCAAGAGTCTTCTCCAACACCACAGTTCAAAAGCATCAATTCTTCAGCGCTCAGCTTTCTTCACAGTCCAACTCTCACATCCATACATGACCACTGGAAAAACCATAGCCTCGACTAGATGGACCTTAGTATAGTTTTGGACAATTTTGTAAACTTTACCATGAATGAGTTAAGTCCTTTATCTATTGACCTGATAGAATGTCTATAATATACAATTAAGGAACAGTATTCACTGAAGGGTAATATGTAGTGTTTGAAATCCCATTTTTAAAAATAAGAAATGGCAGCCACCACAAAGCATCCTGTATATGTATATTTTTGTTTGCAAATATACATTTGAGTTTGTGGCAAGATATGTAGAGAATAATAAACTGATTAAGTGGGAATAGAGGAAGGGTGAGGAAAAAGACTTTTTTTAAAAACCACTTCTTATATTTATCTTGTATTTATACACTATTAATAAAGCAAAATTAATATGTTTTGAAAATATTTATTGTGTTTATTGGATGTTTGTATTAAGAATATTAATTGTTGAGAAAGAATCTATTTATTTTGACTTTCTAATCTATGACCCAATTTGTGGAAGAACTTTTCTGAATTATTTAGATTAACAAAATTCATAATGTCTAATGTCTACTATCTAGGTTCTTATAATTTATCCTATTGATAATGAAAAGCTATTTTAATCAACTTATAACTGTTAGAATATGAACTTCCTGAGGGCAGAGTCTTAAAGATTTTCCTATCTTTCTCAGGATTTTAAATAGTGTTTGTGGAAAATAGGCTGAATTGTACCTTTCTTTTTTTTCTTTAATTACTGTGTTCCTTCTAGACTTCAACAAAAGAGTAAAATGGATTTTATTGTATTTAGAAAATCAACAATTGCACTATGGATTCAAATATCACTGTTTGATGCAACCAGCTTGAACCAAAGGATGCTTCAAATCCCTCTGTGCTAAAGATAAATATACTCAAAGCTTTGAGAGTGTCTCTTGAGGGAATTCAGAATGAAGCAGACTCTCGACTTCGCTTCACAATTTTAACTATCAAAGGGGTAAAGTAAGACCATCTTGGACCAAGTGAGGATTGCTGAGGCCAATCTATGAGTTCCTTTTAGTCACCAATTTTAAATAAACTTTTGCTTTTAATACTTTAAGTGATTTTTCTGAAATGTATATATGGTCAAATCTTAAAAGAAGTATTATGTCCCATATAGCTTAGTGATTCAGAGTGTGGGCTATATACCTAGCCGGCTTGTGTGCAAAACCACCTCTGCTACCTACCATCTCTGGTACCTTGAACAAGTTACATCATCTCTGCGTGCCTCAGTCGCTCTTCTGCAAAATGGGGATAATGAGTTACCTACATCCTAGGGTTGCTGGGAAGATCTTAGAAAAGCTACTGGCACATAGGAATGCTAAAAAATGATAGTCACCAATGTTTAGGTAGGTAGGTGAAGTAGCTCAGTCGTGTCCGACTCTTTGTGACCCCGTGGACTGTAGCCTACCAGGCTTTTCCATTCATGGGATTCTCCAGGCAAGAATATTGGAGTGGATTGCCATTTCCTTCTCCAGGGGATCTTCCCGACCCAGGGATCGAACCCGGTCTCCCACATTGGAGGCAGACGCTTTAACCTCTGAGCCACCAGGGAAGCCCTACCAATGTTTACCATATGTTTGATAATTAGTACAAATATGCTTAGAGACTGTGGCTCACAAGTTAGAAACACGCAGAGACTTGGATACCTTTTGAAAGTGGTCTTTTATAAATGTTTCACATGCATAGTTCAGGTATCCACATTTTTGAACTCTTCTCTCTTTTTAAAATTATTTCCTATTTTTCTATTCTTCTCTTCAAACCCAGTGGAAATTCTTTGGACTTTCTTATTCCTGTGATTACAGCTACCATGGTGGGCTTATGTATTAGTTACGTATTGCTTTGTAACAAATTATCATGAAATTTAGAATCTTCAAAAAAAATAGAAATATATTATCTCACATAGTTTCTGTGGGCCAGGCCTTCTGAGGCAGTATAGTTGGGTGATTCTCACTTAGAGTGTCTAAGGAGAGCGTAGTCGACGTGTTGGCTAAGGCTGAGTTATTTGAAGACTTGACTGGGGTTGGGGAAACACTGCCATGACAGCTCACTCATGCAGTGGGTGAGTTGGGGCTGGCTGTGAGCGGGAGGCTGGGGTTCCCCACCATGTGACCAATCTATAGGACTGGCTGAGTATTCTTATGACGTGGTTGCTCCCTTCCCCAAGAGCAAGCGATGATAAAGAACACAAAGTGAAAGCCACAATATATTTTTTGAAGATTGTATTTGTTTAGAGAAGTTTAATTTCACTGGAAAATTGAGAGGAAAATACAGAGATTTCTGCACATACTCCCTGCCCTCACATGCATAGCCTCCCCCATTATCAACATTCCTCACTTGAATGGTGCGTTTGTTACAACTGATGAAATGACATTGCCACATCATAATCACCCAAAGTCCATAGTATACATTTTGGTCATTCTTAGTTCACAATATCTTTCATGATTTCACTTGGTAAGTCATATTCTGTCATTTCTGCTGTATCTCATTGATATTCAGTGTGGGAAGGAATTACACAAGGGCATGGATACCAAGAGGCAAGAATCCTTAGGATGTTGATTACTACAACATTTCTCATTTCATATATTTATTCAGTTAGTATATCATATGTGCATTATCTCTTACAGTTAAGGCACTAATAGGCCAGGTGCTGTATTGAGGCATAAAGATGTATAAGTTGTGAGTTCTGCTCATAAAAGCTTAATATTTTGTGTGGAGAATGAAATCCTCACTTGCCTAGTTGTAGTACAAGGAAGTATGGAATATATATCAAGGAAGTATTGATATCAGTAAGCACCTTAGGTGTTCAGAGAAAGAGGAATAAGATCTGGCTGAAGTTTCAGATGAAATGGAATATAATCTGGGTCTCTAAGGATAAAACAGAATCACTGTGAGTGGTGATGAGGGAAAGCACATTTCATGCAGAGTAAAAGATGTGAACAAAATCACAGAATTGAGAAAGCAAGCTGAATATAGAGGCCAGCAACAAGGACATTTTAGAGTAAAAGTAAAATTTATGTAGAAGGTAAAGGGAGAGAAAAGAAGACAAAGGCCAGTTTAACCAAGTCCTTAGATGCTTTGTAAGTTTAAACTTTTAAAACCATGCAGTAAACAATGGGAGCATATAGAGTTGGGTTTTTTGTTTTGTTCTGTTTTTTTAACTGACAAGTTAAGGACCAACCAGTCTATTCTAAAGGAGATCAGTCCTGGGTGTTCATTGGAAGGACTGATGCTAAAGCTGAAACTCCAATACTTTGGCCACCTCATGCAAAGAGCTGACTCATTGGAAAAGACCCTGATGCTGGTAAAAATTGAGAGCAGGAGGGGAAGGGGATGACAGAGGATGAGATGGTTGGATGGCATCACTGACTCAATGGACATGAGTTTGGGTAAACTCCGGGAGTTGGTGATGGACAGGGAGGACTGGCATGCTGTAGTTCATGAGGTTGCAAAGAGTCGGACACGACTGAGTGACTGAACTGAACTGAATGTGATAAAAAGGGTATTTTAGGTTACTTTCCAGGAGGAGTTAGAGATGGAAAGATGGGAGACAGAGGAATTGGTTACGAAGAGCTTACAACAATCCTAAGGAGAGCAGGTAATACAACAAATGCTGTAGTAGGATTATAAAGTAACAGGAGCAATCTTGAAGGGGGAATTTGCAGAATTTAGCAACTAATTGGCTACTTCATTTGAGGAATCTTCCCCAATAACTTGGTTTAAAAAGGAAGATGATCAATTTATAATAGGATGGTGACTTTCAAAGGACTAGAAGATCCCTTGATGCTCTTTCCTTTTTCCCACAGTAAGCCTGAGCATTTCTGGGGAATCCTAGCACTGAGGTGAGAAAAGAGCATAATGCGGGGCATAAAAGAGCTAGAATCTCAAGAAATATAGTTAAATTAGTTGGTTAGTCAATTAGCTGGCTTAGTCAATTGGTAACCGTAAGAGTGGGCAAGGGATGGGAAGCTGAGAGGATTATGGGATGAGAATAATATAGTCGAGGTCACGTGTTTGAGATCATATGATGGACATGGTTTCAATTTAGGTCTCCGTTTCTAGCTGAACTAGCTATTAACTTTCAGGAACTTCCGTTTCCCAATTTTTAATAGGATTTGTAATAGAGTCTTGTGAAGTTTCAATAAAATGTTTGACATGTGTAGCTCTTGGCATGATAGTTGGCAAGTAGTAAACACTCTTTAATAAACAGTGGGTTTATTGAGATGGTCAACTTTATGCTACTGCAACAGGAGATTGATATTGTCCCAGGATGTTTTAGACCAGGTCAGTGGAATTGCTGATCTCTTTTGGAATTTGATTAGTCCCTTACTGCATATAGTTGGGTGAGATAAGGGTATTTATATTATCAGAAGGCATCAGGCAAATATCCCAGCATGAATGTTCCAGTGTACCAATACCCTAATATTCATTCTCATTCCCTATGAACTTTTATTCTTGGTCAGTAGTTTTAAGTGTAGTCTTCCCAAAGGGTTAGATGAGTGTCAGCATCCATCCCTCATTAGCAAATGAGGGCTGGCATCCATCCATTTGTAGGATCCATCCCAATGGGAAGGTATATTAAGATTAATTATGTGCTTATAAAAGTATATATAAAATAAGAAATATTATTTCTTAATGACTTATTCTTTTTTTCCAGTTAGCTAAGATTAAGATTAATGGAAGGAATGTTAGTATTCTTTGGGATGATTCATAAAATACAGAGATAAGTTTGTCAAGAATCTTTGAGTTGAAAGTGACAATAAATTCAATTCAAGCTGGATTAAGAAGAAGGGGAATTTATTGGTTCAAATAGCAGGAATTCCAAGGGAAAATGGCTTCTGGGAAAGGTGGATAGAAGGAGTAAATAAACAACAGCTTCTCATTGGTACTTGCCTCTCCTTATCTCTGGATTAGAACAATTTCTCGGGTAGTCTCTGTATTTTAATGGCAGTATCTTTGCCAGCAGTTTTAGGCTATTAATCTTATGTTTTTAGTCCCGGTTCCATGCATGAGACAGGGTGCTCAGGTCTGGTGCTCTGGGATGACCCTGAGGGATGGGATGGGGTTCAGGATGGGGAATACATGTACACCCATGGCTGATTCATGTCAATGTATGGCAAAAATCACTACAATATTTTAAAGTAATTAGCTTCCAATTAAAATAAATAAATTATTAAAAAAATAAAAATAGAAATCTCAGCAGAGAGCGGGCATTTCTTTTGTTGTGGTTCCAGAAAATAGTCTCAGTATTAGCTCAGATTGTTTTTGATATTATGTCATAATATGCTATGATATCATATCATATTATGTCATATCGTGGGTGCTCTTCCTGGAGTCGCTGTGGCTAGAGCAAGGTCATGCTGATCACCTTAGCCTGCTTCACATGCCTTCCCCTTTTACTGGTGATGGAATCAATTTCACCAAATGTTATGGATTCAAAGTGGGAGGAGGTGTTTCCCAAGGAAAATCAGTATCTAATTAACAGGGGTAGGGGAAGGGATACTCTGAAGGCAAAACCTTCCCACAAAAATTTTCTGTAATTTATGAGTTAAGTTGTAAGTCAAGATTCAGGCATAAAAGCATCAAGTACAGCAGGTGAGAGGGGCTTAATCACTCTCCTCTCTGTAGGTTTTCTGCTTTTTAGCCTGCTAACCCTGTGATCGCACATCCTAGGCAGTCAATCAATACTTGTTGAATTGAGTTGAACCTGATTCAGACTCATGCTTTTGACCAGTGTTGAATGAGTCAGGTCTGTAGCCACAACTCATTTCTATTTAATCTTCAGAACTATTTCAATAGATACATCATATAGAACAGAAGATCAGGGGTTCTAAAAACAAAACTTACTTTCACGTTTTTTTGCAGACTGACCCTATATTCCTCTCTTCCTGCCCTTCAAGCATCTCAAAGCTCTTCCTAAGAAGGAAAAATGAATGTCCTGAATGACCAGTTTTGTTTAAGAAGAAGACCTGGTGAAAAGTTTAAAAACTGTGCCAGATGCAGAAAATTAATAGATGGGAGGAAAAACTTAAGGTTCCTTAGATGAGACAGAAGAAAGCATCTCTTTCCAAGTGCTCTGGAGGGGCACTCAAAGCACTTTAATCTTTGATGAATGTGATTGAACTCTTTCCGCTACTCAAGGAAAAATAGAAGTGCTCACAAGGCTCATCCTGTGCTGGCTCCCTGCCACCATCAACCCTGCTTTCTGAATAATTATTAGGCCTCTAACTTTCTCTGCTTCTACTATTTTAAAATTCCTCTTTCAGACAAGAAAATGTAATAGATGAGACACATGTGCAAATGGAAACCAGGTATTACAGTAAGCTAGCACGAGAATGAGAGCCAAGAACTTAAGGTGGGATGCTGCGTTAGGGGACTTTACACAGCTCTAAGTTTTCAGTGTCTGTTCTGTTATCTATCACTGCCCACACTCCAAGAGTGCCTCCTAGCAACACTATCCATACATCATGGAATAGGTGCATGAACAAAGATGCGGTGGTGTTACGGGCCCAGTGATGCTAGGATGAATACCAATGGACCAAATACATCTTCTGGATCAAGACAAAAAATATTTGCTAGTTAATTAAAAGATCATAACTCTTTCTTAGTACGTAGGAAAAGATGAAACAGTTCAACCACATACCAAGACGGATAAACACCTTAGCATTTCTGTGTTTAAATATTCTCTACTACCTTTAACACATATAGAACTGTTCTGAGGAAAACCAAGAAAAACACACACAAATCAACTAACAAAATGATGGCAGATCCAGGCTAGAGAAGACCTAGAGAAAGATATCCCCAATCACCAGCGTCTGTGCCTACCACAAATCTAAGGTATTCTTCTGGCTACTGTAGAATGCTGCTTTTTTTGCGTTATCTTGACTGACACTACAATTGCCTGACAATCCATCTATATGCATTCTGAAAGAGTATACAGAAATCAGTTAAACATCAGAGCAGGAGGAATGTGTCCAGACGTGTGCATATGCCTGTGAGTGTAGGCAGCTGTGCTGCAGCACGTTCCATCTTGGAAGATGTACTCCTCAGAGGAATCGAGGTAGCAGTAGACACTGGAACATACAGAAATGTCCATTTCCCATGCATTTCTGGATTCAGAGAATCAGAGACCAATACAGAAATGTGACAGATGCTGTCACCTCAGTGGGAGCTGCGCAGGTGAATGACTGCACAGAAGTGAGGAATGAGACATTTTAGCCTTGACGTAGAGCTATAAGTTCATGTTTGTGTTTGTCTTCCAATTTTTTTTTAATCAGGAAAATATTACATTAAAAACAATCAACTCTCACTATCTCTAAACTTTGTAATTTATGAAGCATATATTCACCTCTTTTGATTCTTGAAATAATCCGGTAAATTAGGGAGTGGTAAATGTTATTCTACAAGTGGAGATGGCAAGACCCTGGGAAATGTTTGATGTCTTACTTATTTTAGAAGCAGGGAATGTTATCAGACATTCTTACACAGGCCCAGTTATCCTTCCATAAAGTTTCAGACAAAAACAAACCAACAACAAAAACAAATACAAAGGGTTATACCAAGGCCCACCAGAAATATTTGAAGTCCAAAACAGAGTGAAGAGTAGCAGATGGCTATCTTGTAATTATAGTCTGCATATTAAGGTAAGTCAGTGAAGGAGAAGCAAGGGTAAAATGAAGAAGATGGAAACGATGGTGTTGTGCAATAGTTTTTGCTGTTGTTATTGGTAGTGTCACTCTGTTTTTAACTTTCAAAATGCATATAGACAAAAAATACTTATTGTTGAATTTTTGACACATTTATTGTTTTTTGGATGTGGATTTTTTTTTAACTATTGAATTTGTTACAATATTGCTTCTGTTTGTGGTTTTTGTGGTGGGCACAAGGCATGTGGGATCTTAGCTTCTCAACCAGGGATTGAGCCTCTACCTTCTGCATTGGAAGGTGAAGTTTTAACCACTGGACCACCAGGGAAGTCTCACTGGCACTCTTCTAGAATAATTATTTATTTTCTCTCCTGTGGCTTAAAAATAACTAATCTTTCCTGGTGGCTCAGACCGTAAAGCATCTGCCTACAATGCGGGAGATCTGGGTTTGATCTCTGGATCAGGAAGATCCCCTAGAGAAGGAATGGCAACCCATTCCAGTACTCTTGCCTGGAAAATCCTATGGACAGAGGAGCCTGGTAGGTAACAGTCCATGGGGTCACAAAGAGTAGGACACAACTGAGTGACTTCACTTGTTTTCCTTGCTACCAAGGCACCTCTCCATCCATAATCAGAAACTCCTAAACTTCTCTATTAGTTTTGCTGAAATACCTATAATAAGCTCCCAACAATGTCTGCCCAATTTAAATTGCAAACCCATGGAGCAGGCACCAGGAATAATGCTCCATTGTTTGTAGCTTACCTTGAGCAGACTTGCGGAATACCAAGCCTTATTCTACCCCCTTTATCCTGCCTGCTTTTGTGCTCTGGTCCCCTTGCTCATCTAGCACTTTGTGCCTTACTGGGAAAGTTAAGGCTGTAGCCAAACAGGTGAACATGGAGCTTTATTTAGAGTTTATCTCTTCTGTTTTAACTCCTTAGCGTCTGATTTCTTTTTCTACAAAGCTTGCAAACTTAGTTCTGAATGTATGCTCTCCTGAAACCAGAAATGTATGAAACCCATCAAGTCAAATCCGCGCTGTCACTGGTCTCCACCTCAAACCTCAGGAAACAAAGCCAGGCATGGTATCTTCAGCTTTTATCTTCCTTTCCTTGCCTGACCGGGAAAGTTGCAGATAGGATGCATCTAAAATTGGAGTTTAAGAGGAATATTTTTTCATTGGGTTTTTACTGGGCAGGAAATGCTATATCTTAAAGAGTAGCCCTTTAAGTGTTCTTATAGCTGGTACAGAAATCTGAAATCATTTAAAACCAGCCAGAAAGATAACCAAAACTGAAGTTTATAAATTCACAAGATGGAAAAAAGAGTTGGCAGTTATTTAGATCATGTATTCACTGCAAAGAACCAATTAAAACATAGGTAATTCAGGATCTTTTGGACTTAGTGGGCCAACCAACAGCATAAATGGAAAACAAAAATCATCATTTATATTACTTAAAATATATCACTGCAGCTATAACTTCTGCAAAATTGAATGAATATACGGGACCAAAGTTTTGGTCAGTACAGAATAAACCTTGCAGCTGGCATTCATGTGGTCCCAGCTTCTTTTCCTGGCAGAGTGCTAAAATGGCACATACAACTTTCATCAGCACTAGCACGCTGCTCATTTAGCATTTAGGAAACAGTGAATAGCAATTACCAGTCGAATAGCTGGGAAGCAAAAATGACCTAGTAATCAGAGTAAATATACATTATGCTGTCATATTATAATGTGTAAATATTGGAGAGAAATAGCAGAAGAACATGGACATTCAGAATCTTTCTTCTGAAGGCTTGTATGAACGCAAGCATGTGGCTCTCCCACATGCTTTTTGGATGATGGCTATTAAATACGCCGGTTTGGTAAACAGCAGCCCATCCTCATCATTTGCTCACTTAGAGGTATCATGACCAGAAAGGCACTGCCCTGTTTTTTTATAAATCCTAAACTTGGGTCCCAGTGACCAGGGAACATATGGAGAGATGATAGCAGCTTGGTGGGAGTTTAGACATCATAAACCTTACACAGCCAGTTGCTGTAGCTTCTTATTCCAGTCTGACTCTATGTTAGTATTACAGAATCCTTCTTCCTTTGTGAAGCTTGGAAAATATTAAAAGCTGCCAGTGTCATTTTGCTTATCATCATCTTCCAAGCAAATCAGATGGGGATAGTATCAGTGTTAACAAAACGTTGCTAAATTGAGCACCTGGATTAGATGCTGTGATACATAAGGGCACAAAAGAATAGGCAGAATCTTTATTTTAGAAGCTTCTGTGACTACAGTATACTGGGGAGATTAGGACCGCTGATGGGAGAAGTTCTTGAGCAAGGTTCTAAACAGCAGGCCCACATTGTTTCCCCACTTTTTCTATTAAGGGCTAACAGACTTAGAATTGATCTAATAATGTCTCCACAACTGAAGAGAAAGATGGGTGATGACTGTAGTAAATGTTTGTGGTTTTGGAGGCACCCAGTATTCTTTTTCCATTGCCTAAATCTTCTTGATACTTCAGGGAATAGAAGGGGTGGATTCTCTACCTGTGTTGGGTGACACCTTTGTGAGTTGGTAGATTCAGTTGTCTGTCCCCTCTCTGTGGATCATGGCCTTCCCTAGAGATTCACTCTGCCACATTCTCTTTCTAAGACAGCCAAGCAATAAGCATGAACCCTAACTTTGCCAACATCTGATGAATTATTGAAAAAGCAAGAGAGTTCCAGAAAAATATCTATTTCTGCTTTATTGACTGTGCCAAAGCTTTGCCTGTGTGGATCATCACAAACTGCAGAAAATTCTGAAAGAGATGGGAATACCAGATCACCTGACCTGCCTCTTGAAAAATCTGTATGCAAGTCAGGAAGCAACAGTTAGAACTAGACGTGGAACAACAGACTGGTTCCAAAGAGGAAAAGGAGTACATCAAGGGTGTATATTGTCACCCTGCTTATTTAACTTATATGCAGACTACATCATGAGAAACACTGGGCTGGATGAGGCACAAGCTGGAATCAAGCTTGCCAGGAGAAATCTCAATAACCTCAGATATGTAGATGACACCACCCTTATGGCAGAAAGTGAAGAACTAAAGAGCCTCTTGATGAAAGTGAAAGAAGAGAGTGAAAAAGTTGGCTTAAAGCTCAACAACATTCAGAAAACAAAGATCATGGCATTCTATCCCATCGCTTCATGGCAGACAGATGGGGAAACAGTGGAAACAGTGGCAGACTTTATTTTGGGGACTCTAAAATCACTGCAGATGGTGACTGCAGCCATTAAATCAAAAGACGCTTACTCCTTGGAAGGAAAGTTATGACCAACCTAGATAGCATATTAAAAAGCAGAGACATTACTTTGCCAACAAAGGTCCATCTAGTCAAGGCTATGGTTTTTTCAGTAGTCATGTATGGATGTGAAAGCTGGACTATAAAGAAAGTTGTGCACTGAAGAATTGATGCTTTTGAACTGTGGTGTTAAAGAAGACTTTTGAGAGTCCCTTAGACTGCAAGGAGATCCAGCCAGTCCGTCCTAAAGGAAATCAGTCCTGAGTGTCATTGGAAGGACTGATGTTGAAGTTGAAATTCCAATACTTTGGCCACCTGATGCAAAGAGCTGACTCATTTGAAAAGACCCTGATGCTGGGAAAGATTGAAGGTAGGAGGAGAAGCAGACAACAGAGGATGAGATGGTTGGATGGCATCACCAACTCTATGGAGATGAGTCTGTGTAATCTCTGGGAGTTGGTGATGGACAGGAAAGCTGGTGTGCTGAAGTCCATGGGGTCGCAAAGAGTTGGACATGACTGAGCCACTGAACTGACCTGAACTAACTTTGACTAGTCACACTCTGCTGAGAGACAAGAAAAGAGTTCGCTCACTTCAGCAGACATGAGATTTTGCTGAGAGCTTCAGAAACTACTTGCACTTGATTTTTTTAAGTTGCATTCTGAGAGCTTTCATTTGGTCATTGTCCATTAACATTCTAATAATAAATTTTTGATCAAATTAGCTAGCTACTAGCTAGTTATTTCTATCACTAGCAATCAAAGAACCCTAAATAATTTTTGTTATATTAACCTAAAATACTGAGAATACTTAACAAAAGCAGAGGTTCAGAAAGACCACAAAGTCTGGAGTGAATCTTTGGTAGCAATAGAATCAGTTTGATACAGAATTATAGCATTCAGATTATCTAAGTCAAAAGGGTAATCTTAATATCTCAAAATGGTGCTTCCTCCCTTTTTCTAGGTCCGTCTTTTTGTCATCTTGTCACAGCTTGATTAATTAGGATGGAGTTGGGCCATCTGTGCTTTCTGGCCCTAATAGACCCATAAGCAATAAGACAAAGTTACTTAGAGTGATCTTGATTCAATGTACACCTCAGATACTGTCTATACTCAGTCGGCAGGGTTACAAAGAAACCTGCTCTGACTGTGACCAGATGGGATAGATTCCCTTGTCCATAACTCAGCAGCAGTTAGGAAGTGTTTTATTAATTTTTGAAAAGTCTTTACAGAACCTGAAATCAAAACATTTGTTAACAAGGATATACAAGTTATTTGTCTTAGCTGCTGAAGGAAAACAAACAGAAGGTACAGTTTCTGCCCACAGAAAGCACATGACCTTTTTGAAAAGGTTGCCAAATAAACAGACTTGAAAGTTCTTTGAGAAAGAAGGTACATCTTTTTTTTTTTTTTTTTTAAAGCCAAAGCACCAGGAAAAGCAGAATTCTATTCAATGTGAATTACTGCTGATTCTTAGCGCCCAGCTGATTTCACAGAATTAACCCAGTGTAGGCTAGGCCTGGACAGTGTCACTGCTTTGTCAGGCCCATGGTTCAGCTGATTTAACTCATTAGATGGCCTCTATGGAGGACAGCTAAATGATTTTACTTGTAGGTGTGTGTGTGTGTCTGTGTGTGCATGCACGCATGTATACGGGAGTGTCAAAGAGTGACTTATCAGTTTTCTGTCTTCCATGACCTTCCTTGACAGCAGAAATGGAAGGCAGAGTGTTATCGCAAACAGTGTATTTCATAATGTTTTAAATTCTTGTGAGGAGGAAATTTGTGAAAAATCAGTGGTGATGCACAAATAATAAACAACTATTTGAACTGAGGCTCAGAGGATGACCACCTTATCTACTTGTTCTCTCATTGGGCCCAAACGTGTCTGAATTCTTTTAGAATGTACTGTTTGCTAGAGGTTTAATCTCTGACACTTGCTATGTCTATTCTCACATGGATAAGCTAGGCCAGATTGATTACATTTTCCTGCTCTTATCTGGTTGAATAAGGAAGCAGTAGAAGCAGTATTTACAGGTTCCCGTTTTGAGACACGGGCTTCCCAGGTGGCTCAGCTGGTAAAGAGTACACCTGCAATGCGGGATACCGGGGTTCGATCCCTGGCCTAGGAAGATCCCCTGAAGAAGGGAAAGGCTACCCAATCCAGTATTCTGGCCTGGAGAATTCCACGGACTATATAGTTCATGGGTTTGCAAAGAGTTGGACACGAATGAGCGACTTTCACTTCATTATTTTGAGACAGCATGTGAGAGAATTAGAGTTCATTATAATATTTAAACCTTTAACTCACATATAATAAAATATAGGAGGCAGAAACTACTCTCCATTTTTTTTTCAAGCAGGGAGAAACTGAGGAACTTTCCAAATATAACTCAATGGCAGAGTCAGAATGGGAAGTCCAGTTTTCTGACCTCAGGCATCTTGTTTCACTAGGTCATGTTGCTTCCTTTTGAGCATAAAATAAAAATAGCCAAACTTAATCAAACTGTTTGCCAAGTTCCAGTCTACAGGGAACTTTTATTTTTATAGCCAAGAGAAACAAACACTTTAAAGCGGCAATTTTAATGGCAGTATTGGGACAACCTATACTATAGCTTCACAAATGGAGTACAAAAAGCCCTTGGGCATATTTACCTATTAAGAGTTGTGTTAGAGAAGGAGAGCAGTCCACAAAGATAAATCTTGAACACTCCATCCAGCTGAGGAAAATCTGTTGTTTAATTCTGAAGCCAAAATATCATTTACAATGATTTCCCTCCTCTACTATCTTCTTCAATATTAGAAAATTATAACTCTTACCAGGCAAGACCTACATCTTGTCCCTGCCTCTCACAGATAAATGTTTTTTCGAATGAATTTATGAATAAACGAATGAACAATTTTTAAGTAAAAAATATTTTATATATATTTTCTACCCAAATAGGAAGCAATGAGTAGACAAATTGAATCCAACAATAATGTAATAATAGTGTTTACTGAGAGGCAAGTACCGTACTAGGAGCTCTATGTATATTAGTTTAATCATTGAAGCAATTCGATAAACAATGTATTATTGTTAAGAGAGTGAAAGTCACTCAGTTGTGTCTGACTCTTTGCAACCCCATGGACTATATAGTCCATAGCATTCTCCAGGCCTGGATACTGGAGTAGATAGCCTTTCCCTTCTTCAGGGGATCTTCCCAACTCAGGGATTGAACCCAGGTCTCCCTAATTGAAGGCAGATTCTTTACCAGATGAGCTGCAAGGGAAGCTCAAGAATACTGGAGTGAATAGCCTATCCCTTCTCCAGAGGCTATTCCCAACCCAGGAATCGACTGGGGTCTCCTGCATTGCAGGCTGATTCTTTACCAACTGAGCTCTCAGGGAAGCCCTGTATTATTGCTAGTTCTCTCTCAAAAATGAGAGAAGATGAGATCAGTGTGATCAAGTTTGTACTCATTGTCTCACAGCTATTAAGGTAAGGAAGAGGGATTTGAGTCCAAAGCTAGTGCTTCTGTGATTTATTGATACACAAATAGCCATGAAAACTGCCCATTAGAGTAGATTCTCCCAGCAAAAGCCCCCCTAATTGACTAATATGCAGGTGACCCTTAACCTGACTGTCCACACCATGGGACAAGGCAGGTTTCTCTTCTAGAGGGACATGGGCTCAATTTCATTTAGAACATGGAGGGGGGAAAATGGGAAAATCAACAGTTAAGCAGCTATAGACAATTACAGCATTTCAGACAAGAAAATCGTAAATGAGAATATTTCTGATGTAACTTATAGTTTCTGGAGAAAGTATGGTTCCTATTTTCTTGGGGAGACCCGAGTCAGGGCAGCAATGTGATAGCCTCACTCAGAGGTGGGTGCATTATAAAATATAACCTTTTTCTGAACACCTGTTTACCCTAGATTACAGGTAGTCCGCAACTTTCAGTCCAATGTTCCCTTGACCTCGGAGTCCTTCTAACCTCTCAAAAATAGGCTAGAGAGCCTTTCCTCCAGGACTTCCTAATACTTAATCACATTGGCTGAATAAGACACTTTGATATTTCCCACCTTTCTTCTTCAGTTTCCATTCTACATAATCATGAGCAAAAATAACCTGACATTCACAGTGAAAAGAAGGGCCATCTCCATTTCCCTTCTCTCATCACTAGTAAAATTGTGTTCTCTGTACCAAAGTTCACTTGCTCTGGAGCCTGTCTTCACTCTCCTGAGCTCTGAGGGAAGAAAGGGCATATCATAACAGAATATTTTGTTTTCACAGAACAAGATACTTGGAAAAGAAAAAGATCATTTTGATGTTTGGTATAATTTGGCTTTGAGTTAAGGAAAATTTGTTTTGTTTTGTCTTCTTTGGGTCAATAAACAGGAAAACCTATTCTGAAAGTTACCTGTCAGCATTATCTGGCCTTAGCAACTCTGATCCAGAACAGAGATCCCAAGAAAATGTCACTGTGTGACATGGCATGGTGTGATAAAGGCACAAGAATCAGGAGGTGAAGAGGTACACCGGGACATCTAGGAGGGAAGGTAACGTGAGAGCAATGATGATCCAATAGATTTTGAGACTAGAGCTGCTTTGTATATATTAAAGTATGATTCTTCTCCAGTGTCCAATCCCTTGTAAAGGCTATACTCTGGATGAAAATCTGGATACTGCCCATTCTTACCATCTTATGTTTAAGAAAGAAAAGAAATAAGATGGCCCTGCAGCTCCATTGTGACCACTTCTCATGGAGTACCACACATTCCATTATTGATGTAATTCCAGAAATACGTGTGATTCCTTCTGCTGCTTCTAACTTGACAAGTGTGATCCACAAATCTCTAAAGAATTCTGCTCTGTTAAATATTCAATTCAAGAGAGTGTTTGACAGAGGGGAAAAAAGGGAAATTAGCAGAGGCAGAAAAGAACTGCACAAAAGAAATAAAGCAGTTATGGGAATTTACAAAATAGGAAGGAACTTTTTATATACCAAAGATTTTACTGGATCCTATTGGAAGAAATGAATCTATCATATCTATTATTAACATTTAACCATTATTTCCATCAATTTATAGTATTTCAGAAAAGAAGATAATCAACTTGTGACAGTATTATTCCCTTATAATTCCTTTTGCTTTATTTTATTTAAAATATTTTAGGGTTAAGTTATTTGGAGAAAGTGCCTGTTTCTTAGTGAGAAGAAAGCCCCACCCATTTTTACATGGTGTGATGATTCTAGTCCAAATGCAATGAGTTTCTGGAAATGGCAAGTGAGACACTTGTTGCCATGGTGATTGTTAATAGTTCTGACTCAGATATAGTGTTGCTATAGCAACTGCATCCGAAGCCCTTGGGAGGTGGTGCAGTCTTTTTTTTTTTTTTTAAGAAAGAGGCCAGGAAGAACCATTTTAGTAGCTTCTTGCTGCACTGCAGTGACGAAGCTTTCAAGGCTATTTCATCCAGATGAAAGATTGCCTTGTTCCTACACTGATGAAGCAGATATGTTACACTGCAGGATAAATATAGCTTCATATATCTTAGTAGCAAGTACAATATCTGCCTGTTAATGAATTCTAATTTTCTGACTGCAACGGTTTCTAATAACATAGATAGTGTCAAGCGAATATCTTGAAAAATCCTTAAATGCCACTGGCAATACAAGAAAGCCAAAGGGAAGATCCAGTTTGGATGGTCTGGGTTTGATTCTCAGTATGTTTGATTCTCACTGCATGTTTATATAACATCCACATACCCTGTTCTTAAAATAGTGATTGGCATACAGAAGGCCCTCAACAAATATTGTGAGTGAAATAATCAATCTGCAAGGCATGGACAGTAGTGTTTATTTTTCCCTAAGACCACTCATAAAATTTGGCATCATTCAGGGCCTCTGATACATTCTAGAATTTTAAAAGCAACCCTTCTGTGTAGCCTCTTTTCCAGTCAGTAGATCAGAGCAAGTCTCTAAAGACTCTGCACTACTGAATCTGGATTTGAAAATGTTGGGATAGCATCACTGACTGGACCCTAAGACTGCCTTTTCCTAGTATAATCCACTATCAATTGCCTTGCCCCTTTTTGTTAGTTTTTTTGTTTCCTCCATGGACACTTGAACTATGGTACATTTTCCCTTGTCCAATATAAAGCTCCCTGGGGGCTCAGACAGTGCTCTGGTATCTGTGCATATTTCACAATACCTACATGGTGGCTTCAGATAGTATGAGCCCAGTAAAACCAAATTAAACACAACAAAAGGAAATGAAATGTTTTCTCCTACTGCAACTTACCTTTTGATTGGATTCCTTCTTCCTGCCTCTGAAGGTAGCAACTAGTTGATGTGAGAAAAGCATAGGTCTTAATGCAAATAGTTATGCAAATAGCTGGCATTAATGGGAGCATTGCCTTTGGGTGAGAAGAGAGGAAGGCCTCTGAATAATTTGAAGAAACATTGAAATTCTCTGTTATCACACACCCTGAAAGCAAGCTGCTTGTTCTGCTCATTTGAGATCTAGACCTGGTTCTGTTTATACAGTAAATACTTGTGGTATGAGTGATGATCTTTTTCTGGAATCTATAAGCTTTATACACAAATTGTTGATTCCACAGGATAGTGGGCTGTCTTGGTTTTCTGTCTTCTTGGTGCTCTCTGCACAGCTGGAAACCATAACAGAATGTTGGCTATATGCTAATGAACAATCTAAGGCTCATTAGGTCAGTGTTGAAGACAATTATTCTCTTAAATAAAAATATTTTGCAATGAACTTACCAGGATGGCTCTTTGTAATTTTTTCTTTTCCCATGTTGTTAGACTGCACTTTAAATGTTTGAAAGTGCCTGGAACCTGTCATTTCCCATCTTGATAGTTCATAACTGCTTCTCCCTTTCTAATCCATTTCTAAGTTTTTCAGGGATTTGGTATTAGACTGCTTTTTCCTTAGTTGAGAACTTTTAAACACGAATAGAGAATTGACTTGAAATTTGTTTAATGAGAATTTAAAAAAAAATGGGGCTTCTTGTGTAAAAGATCACCTGGATAGTGGCTCCTAATTTAAGTTCTGTCTTGTCTTCCTATGAATATGCCTATGAAGATGAGAAAAAGGTAGAAATTTGCAGTGACGCTGAAATGGATGACTGATGATCAACTTATTATTGGCATCTGAGGGAATGTCCATTCACTACAAGGTGTTTGGATCTAGATTAAAAGACTCAACTGTTGACTTACCTTTATTATGAATAACTGAAGTACTTAGGAGGACCTTCATCTCTCCTTCCTCACCCTCAGGGTATGCCTCTTGGTTCACAAAAGCTCTGTTTCATATAAAAACTTGGAACTTGGCAGCTGCCCCTCCATCACTTTTAGGGTAGCCATAATGCTGTCTTCTGCTTTTTTCCTTTGTTCCAGATAAAGACCTTTCTCTCTAATTGTGGTTAAAAATTAAACAATATTAAATTTATCATCTAAACCATTTTTAAGATTACAATTCAGTAGGGTTAAGCATAATCAGTAGTGTTGAGCATATTCATCAGCTTCCCTGGTGGCTCCGACAGTAAAGATCCACCCATGATGTGGGAGACTGGGGTTCGCTCTCTGGGTCAGGAAGATCTCCTAGAGAAGGGCATGTCTACCTCACCAGTGTTCTTGCCTGGAGAACTCCATGGACAGAGGAGCCTGGTGGGCCACAGTCCATGGAGTCACAAAGAGTCGAACATGACTGAACAACTAACACTTTCACTTTATTTCTTCAACCATTTTCATAATATTTGAAGACCTCTCCTTTTATATGCAACTAGAACCTGTAACACCAGAAAAAAAGGGGGAAAATAACTAAAGCAGGAGAAGAGATTGATAGAGCATTGCATTATAGGAAGTGTTGAAGTATAGTCTTCACAAGTAAAATATAGTTGAGAAAAGGGACAGGGAGATTGCTGGCTACAGTATACATGAACCCCAACCATTTGAAGTATCAGAAAACGAGGAAGTGGCCATTTCAGCTCCCTGTTGTAGAACTCCCTGTTGTAGTTATCAGTCCAGACCACTTGTATATCAAAGAAGAGGACTCAGCAATGCTTAACTATATAGGGACTAGGAGCCAACACGGTGGCATGAAGAAATATTGCGGAAAAGGAGAGTAAAGTTATTGTGGAAACTCAAGAGAAAAAGCATAACTATGAAAAGAATTTTCCAAGATCCAGAAGGTGATTTTAGAAAACTGACTTTTTAAAAAGAATAGAATATGTAAAATCTAGGAAAGGGAAGCAGGAATCTGAAAGCATCATAAGATAGAATGCAAAGGCAAATAGATAACATATAATATTTGTCTAACACTGTGCTCAGCTTTGTGGACTGGTATAAATCACCTGAACCTAAGAAGCTGTTGAATATTAACAGATTAAAGAATATATAGAAATCTAGATGATATGCAATAACCTTTAATTAAGGGCTGACATCAATGATATAGATCGTCTGTGCTCTGGGCAGTCAGGAGGAGACAAGATCAATTTTGGTTGGAATTATCAAAGAGACCTAAAAAGACTTAGCTCAGTAGGAGAGAAGCCAGAATAGAATTCCAGAAAGAAGCAGTAGCATGAGCAGAAGCTCTTATTGGTTTTGGCCAAATGCCATCCTCCTCAAACTGTCCTCAGATAGTCTTATACTCCCAATTTTTTTTTGGTCAAATGTTTAACATTTTAAAATCAGAAATATTAAAAATACACCACTTTCTGGCCCATGTCTGTTTACTCATGCTCCTTTTTGACTTTTACATAAGGTTTAATTAACCTATCCATCCCTCGCTTATGAATTTCTTCTCTCAGACAAAACTGCAAAACATCAAACATCTAACATACTAACTTTTTTAACTCCAGTCAGATCCAGAATTTTTCAGGCATTCTCTTCTCACAGTGATGTTGTGTCATAGTCAGGCTGATGATGGCTAGGAGTTAAATCCAGGTTTTTGATTCTTCATCTTATATTGTCAAAGAGACAACATAAGTGACTGAATAAGGGAAGAGAAAGATGTTGAAAACGAGCAAGTAAAGATGTTTTACTTAATTATTTTAAACGATAGGAGTAGATCTGTGGATGTTTGAAGAAAGAACTCGAGTTTCCTCTCCAACCACAGGCATATATACCCCAGTTATTTACTCAGCTGTGAAACTAAGGATGTTAGGATTAGAGTGTCATTTTTGAGGAAGAAAGGTTAAGGTACATAAGATGTGGGCCTAGTGAGAAGGGGAAGTCCATCTGGATAGGAATTGGGACCATCAGGTTCAGCTCTTCACCAGGTTCTGGAACAGCAGAAGTATAAAATGTAAAAATCATTTGATTTAGCAAGTGAATACAGTTAAGTAGAAGCGACTAAGAAGCAAAGTACAAGGAGTGAAAAACCAAAGAAAGGAGAAAAGCTAAGAGGAATGATGCTCCAGGGAAGAGCCTAGTGTCTATAGGGGATTTTCAGATAAGAGAATATCACATACCCAGAACTGTGATGCAAGTTTGGTGACAGCTATCTGACAACTGACAGTTAAGGAATCGTACTTACTTTCAATGCAATACAGTGCACTTCTCTCCATTTCTTTCCCCAGTGGTTCTGATCATGGTCTACATGAGGGAACAGTGGTCATGCTTTATTAACAGTAGAGAGCTGTTGTGAAGAAGCAGGATTCTGGAATGATTGGGGGGATAACTGGTAATACGACGTTTTCACATGAAAATAAAGTAGCTTCAGTTCAGGTCAGTTCAGTTCAGTCGCTCAGTCATGTGTGACTCTTTGTAACCCCATGAATTGCAGCACT